>PITA01017474.1:0-43079 GCA_004023965.1 Spilogale gracilis | reverse complement strand
AAAAAACGTCTTCCCCTGGGGGGGTCTACACGCGGCCCACGGTGTGGAGAGAAACAGGAGAGAAGGGCAGGATAGAATCCACTCCCGCTGCTTTTCCGGCAGCTGTGGCGGCTCAGGCGGAGGCAGGCCTGCGCGGCTGGGCGCGCGCCGGGGCCGGGGCCGGGGCCCGCCGGGGCGGAGGTCCGGATGGCTGCGCGAGCGCCGGGGCTGGGGCCGGGACCGGGGCTGGGGCCCGCCGGGGCGGAGGCCCGGGTGGCTTTTTGCCGATGTTCTTTGTCTCTCGTGGCGGTCCAGAAGTGGGAAATATCACATTTCAGGCTGGTTTCATGGGTGTTCACGGTGGTCTTGTAGTGGTTTTTTTGTTGGAATTCAGCTCTCTTCAGGGAACTCCCTGAAATGCGGTCACCTGGCCTTCCGCCATCTTGACCCTCCCTCCATTTTAAGTTTAAATACAAATGTAGACACAGTACTAGTCTTAAATTCAGCCCTACACATCCTGGATTCCTCTATCTTTGACCCTGCACTCCACACCACAGACCCCCCTTCTAATTTCTCTACCTTTACTACCTTCAGTCCACCAACTTGTTTCCAACTCCTGCCAGGATGAAGCCACCACCATTGCAACAGGAAATATTTCAACAGTAACCTAATGGTCTCTCTGCTTCATCATGCCCTGTTCACTCCAAACCTGGCTTGTAGAATGGCATCATAAAATGTCACTCTAGCCATGCCTCCTGCCTCTCCCCATGCTTAAAATCCTTTCATGGCTCCCCAGTGTCTATGGGGAGTGGGAACCAATATGGTTGGGATGCTTCTTCCTCTATTTTATCCCAGACAGGTCTGCCAACTCCTTTTCACATCTCGCTCTTCAGGAGCCCCTGCCTTCCTGAAATTCCCAGAAAGAACCAGATTCACTGAGGTCCTTGGGCCTTTGCACACATGCTTGCAGCTCCATGGTGCACCCCCCACCCCCAGCCGGATCAGTTTTTATCTATTCTTCCAAATTCAAATCAGATCAGAACTTTCTTCCTTCAGAAAGTGCCACCCTTGCCCCCAACATCTCAGCTGGGCAAGGAAGATAATCCATGTGCTCCTAATAGCACCTAGAACATCTTCCAGCTAAGCATTTAATGCATCCTACTGAAATTAAAGCTTTGTGTATCTGTTTCTCTCTCTAGATATTGAGCTCATGGAGAGAAGAGATTTTTGCCTTACAGATTCCTGGAATCTGAGCTAATAGATCTTAGCAAATGATGGTCCATTGGATTTCCTTGTTCTGTCTCCACCTGCTTCTCTTTTCCATGTACTTTTAACAAGAATGTCTCAAACCGGAACAAAAACATATGCTTTTAGAAACGAGTAAACACTCTGGACCTGCTTCTGCCTCCAGAACTCTCCAACCAGCAAGAGGTAGAGAAATAAGCCGTTATGCTCCCAGGCACCTTATCCTGAGCCACTGAACATCTAGAGCAACTGATACTACCAGGGAGTCAGGAAAGAGTTTCTGGCACAGACTGTCCAGGGAGGCGTGGAGAAGCACATGGTAGGCTCTAGGCCCAGTGTAGATGCAACCCATCACCAAGCAGTAAAGCCACATAACATGTCTGACCTTGTGGCCTGGGAGAGTCACCACCTCATTGTTTTTGCATCAAACAAATGCTTCTTTCTCTTGCAGTGGCTTGCATCAGAGTTCCTTTACCTTTGGAACATTTTTCATCCTCCTTCCCAGCTCTTATTTATTCTGGGCAATTCATCTTTCCTCTTGCTGCCCTTTACTGCCACCCAGTTAATTGCTTACTTGAAGATTTTCACGTCTGTGCTTCCTTACTTACACAGTATGCATGGAATGCAGCTTCCCATCTCCCCCCCACACACCCCTGCCTTTTAATTGAGGTAAGATTAACTAGAGATGCAGCGCCTCTCCTTTTTGCTCTTCTTCGCCTCCCCATGGAAAGGCTGAGGGGAGACTAACAAGAGGTGTAGCTATCCAGGGCTGCTGGCAGAGGCCATGAGAGGGAAGCCCAGCTCTGTGGTGTCTCTTCCACTGTCCACACCCAGAGTTGGAGGGAAAAGAACATAGTACCCCCTATTGTGGGTCTCCGATGGTCCCAGAGTTATTGCTATAATGTAATGAGTTCCAGTGGAAATGGAACAGTCTAGAAAAAGACTATCCTAGAGAACATAGGCAGTAACCTCTTTGACATCAGCCACAGCAACTTCTTTCAAGACACGTCTCCAAAGGCAAAGGAAACAAAAGCGAAAATAAACTTTTGGGACTTCATCAAAATAAAAAGCTTCTGTACAGCAAAGGGAACAGTTAACAAAACAAAGAGGCAACCCACAGAATGAGAATGGGAGAGGATATTTGCAAATGACACTACAGACAAAGGGCTGGTATCCACGATCTATAAAGAACTCCTCAAACTCAACAACCAAAATAAAGATCATCCACATCAAAAAATGTGTGGGAGACATGAAGAGGCACTTCTCCATAGAAGACATACAAATGGCTAACAGACACTTGAAAAAAATGTTCATCATCACTAGCTATCACGGAAATTCAAATCAAAACCACATTGAGATACCACCTCACACCAGTCAAAATGGCCAAAATCAACAGGACAGGAAACAACAAGTGTTGGAGAGGCTGCGGAGAAAGGGGAACCCTCTTACACTGTTGGTGGGAATGTAAACTGGTGCAGCCGCTTTGGAAAACAGTGTGGAGATTCCTTAAAAAATTAAAAATAGAGCTACCGTATGACCCTGCAATTGCACTACTGGGTATTTACCCCAAAGATACGGATGTAGTGAAAAGAAGGGCCATATGCACCCCAATGTTCATCGCAGCAATGGCCACAATCGCCAAACTGTGGAAAGAGCCAAGGTGCCCATCAACAGATGAATGGATAAAGAAGATGTGGGACATATATACAATGGAATACTATGCCTCCATCAGAAAGGATGAATATCCAACTTTTGTAGCAACATGGACTGGATTAGAAGAGATTATGCTAAGTGAAATGAGCCAAGCAGAGAAAATCCAGTATCATGCAGTTTCAGTTACTTGTGGAGCATAAGGAGTAACATGGAGGACAGTAGGAGAAGGAAAGGAAATGGCAAGTGGGGTAAATCAGGGAGGGAGATGAAACATGAGAGACTTTGGACTCAGAAACAACCCGAGAGTCTTGGAGGGAAGGGGGTGAGGAGATGGGAGAGCCTGGTGGTGAGTACTGAGGGCATGTACTGCATGGAGCACTGGGTGTGGGGCATAAACAATGAATCTTGGAACACTGAAAAAATAAAATATAAAAAAGAAAAAGACTATTTGAAAGAATACTCCTAGTCATTTTCAGAGAATCAGAGAATCTTTGACAGGAAAGGGCCATGCAACATCAGACCTTCCTCTGCTGGGAACCCCCTTCCATGGATCATCATGGCCTGACCTGCTCCTGAGGGGTCAGACCTCTACGCACAGGTGCCATCCAGGCAAGTCTGTCCTGACTGTCCTCACCTGATTGATCCCCAAACCCTCTTCCTGCTGAACGACGCCAGTCCTTATCCCTGAGTAAAATTACCCATGTGTTCGTTACTGTGCTTATTTCTGGTTTTCTCTCAAAGTAAGTTCTACAAATTCCAGGAAAGCAGGGAATTTGTCTTGCTACCCACTTCCACTCCGTTAAGGTACTCAGAAATATCTGGTGAAAGAGTGAGGACGTGGGTCAAGTTTAGTAGTCCTTCTGTGAAACGGACAGTAATATTGATAAATGTACAATCATCATCATTTTAAAAACTGATTTATTGGCTGTTAACTAAGGTGCAGGCACTATATTCAGGGAAGTGTATCATCTGACTTCAAATTCTGGAAACTCATCGAGTTACCACACATGGGGGGTGATGAACATGGACATACCCTGCACCTACTCCAGGGCTGCAGTCTTTCTCCAGCTGCTGCCTGCCTGAAATTTCTCACAGAGTGTTTCCCTGAGCTCTGTGCCCAGAACAGCCCCAATAAGCCCAAGGTCACAGCTGCTAGAACTGTCCTTTACACCGGGCACACTTCACTATAAAATAATGAGTCTCAAAGGTCTCTTAAGATCTATAAAGAACTCCTCAAACTCAACAACCAAAAAAAAAAAAAAGATGATCACATTAAAAAATGGGCAGGAGACATGAAGAGGCACTTCTCCATAGAAGATAGACAAATGGCTAACAGACACATGAAAAAATGTTCATCATCATTAGCCATCAGGGAAATTCAAATCAAAACCATACTGAGATAACACCTTACGCCAGTCAGAATGGCCAAAATTAACAGGACAGGAAACAAGTGTTGGAGAGGCTGCGGAGAGAGGGGAACCCTCTTACACTGTTGGTAGGAATGCAAGTTGGTGCAGCCACTTTGGAAAACAGTGTGGAGATTCCTCAAAAAATTAAAAATAGAACTACCGTATGACCCCATAATTGCACTACTGGGTATTTACCCCAAAGATACAGATGTAGGGAAAAGAAGGGCCGTATGTACCCCAATGTTCATAGCAGCAATGGCCACAATTGCCAAACTGTGGAAAGAGCCAAGGTGCCCTTCAACAGATGAATGGATAAATAAGATACCGTCCACATGTACAATGGAATATTACTCAACCATCAGAAGGGATGAATACCCAACTTTTGTAACAACATGGACTGGATTGGAAGAGATTACGCTGAGTGAAATGAGCCAAGCAGAGAAAGCCAAGTATCACATGGTTTCACTTACTTGTGGAGCATGAGTAACATGGAGGACAGTAGGAGAAGGAAAGGAAATGTGAATTTTGGTAAATCAGAGAGGGAGATGAAGCATGAGAGACTGTGAACTCAGAAACAAACTGAGGGTCTTGGAGGGGAGGGGTGGGGGATGGGTGAGCCTGTTGGTGGGTATCGAGGGCACATATTGCATGGAGCACTGGGTGTGGGGCGTAAACAATGAATCTTGGAACACTGAAAAAATAAATAATTATTTTAAAGAAGGACCCTTTTGATACAAGATAATGACAAACACAAAATACGTAAGAAGGGCATTTTGCATGGAGGAAGTGCTCTGAACACAAAGCTGAGGAACCTCATTCAAGACAGGTGACCCCTGCACACACATCCAGCCCCCCCGCCCCCCCCACATGGCCTGGCTTGGGGAGGGCGTGCCTGCCTTGGCAGGTTCTGCAGCACGTGCCTGGCTGGGAGGGTGGAAGGACAATGATTAGGACAGTAAGTTATAAGGATAACAGCAACGATGGGGACAGCATTGCAATTTTGACTTGCATAAGGTTAAGTGCTTTGCGTACCTCATTTCCGTTCATTCTCAGGCAGCCCTGGGTGGGGGAGGAGTTCTCCTCTCCACATCAGGATGGCCAAGCGAGTTCTGAGGTGTTGCATAACCGGGCTGTGCCTCCCAGTGAGCAGGAGCCGGTGCTTGCGTTCTGACTCCCTGCCAGCCTCTCTGAAGCCCGTGATGCTCCAATCACTCCACTCCCCCAATGCACGGTATGTCCTTTATGAAAAAATTTAAGATTATCTTCCATTTTATGCAGAACTGTGAGTACAATTCCTTCTCCCATTCCTCTGTTTCATATAAAATAGTCATACTTAAATTCTGCCAAACAATAAGAGAAAAATTCAAGGGATTTTTTTAAAAATGTGTATATAAAAAGCAAAGGAAAGCAGGGATAGGAAAAAAAAAATCATAGGCTAGGAATAGGATAGGAAAAGATCCCGTCATTTTGTTTGCATGGCCAGTTCATGTGTGAACATTAACGTAGGACCCCTCGCCACAGTAGTGTGGTCTGGAGCTTGACCCCCTGCCTCCACCGATGCCCAAAGCTGGTTGGAAATCTCAGCTTCTGCATTCCCCCCTCATGGCTCCCTGGAGAGAAGTGAAAGTTACAGGTCGTATATTTTTCCCATTGAATCTGCTTTTGAACACATCTATTTTGTTCTTTGACAGCATTACTGAGGTATAATGAAATACACAGAACCACATTTAATGCACGTCATTGAGGAGTTAGACAGATGCAAACGCCAGCACTATCGTGACAGTAAGGTGACATAAAAACAAAGGGACAAAAGGGAAATTCGGGAGGTGTTGGATAGTTTGGTTTGGTTTCCTTTGGTTTTGGTGGCCAGTGCACATAACATAAATCTACCCTCTTAATTTTGAGGTACACAAATTTCTGGAGCTCATTCCCTTTGCACAATAAACTTTATACCCATTGAGCAGTGATCCTGCCCATCCCTCCAGCCCCGTAAGTGGGGTCATGCCGTGTTGTTCCATGATTGACTCATCTCACAAAACAGAACATGCTCTGTGTTCACCCATGCACCTTGTCACAAATGGCAAGATGTCCTTTCTTAAGGAGGAAGCCTTGTAATTTCCAAATTTCAGGTTTATTCTTTTTATTCATTCCTGTTGTCAGGTAAAATTCTCTACCTTGCATTTTCTGAAACATCATCATTAGAGCTCCTTTAAAGACCTTGTCTGAGGATTCTAATAACAAAATCCTCTGGGTCTGCTCCCATAGTCTTGCTGTTCCCTTTTGATGCTGTTTCTTGACATGTGGCGAGGTTTCAGAAGAGCGTCTGACATTGCACTTGGAACACAGAGACTCAGGCGGTCACCCTTCTACTAGGTAGACAGAGTGGGGTTAACACCCAGGTAACCAGGGACTTGCTGAGATTTCCCTGTAGGCTGGTAAGGTTCTTTCAGCCTGGGATTCATCCCAGCCCATGGGCTTCAGCTGATTACCTGGTGACTTTACCAGAACCCATCCTCCTTCATGGTTGCTGAACCCCAAGTGTTAGCACCTTGAGATCATGCCCAATGTTACCCCATTCTTCAGTGGCTTTTGATGAACTTCTTAGACCCTTGCCTTGCTCTCTTTAAGAACGCCTATGCTGGGGCGCCTGGGTGGCTCAGTCGTTAAGCGTCTGCCTTTGGCTCAGGTCATGATCTCGGAGTCCCAGGATGGAGCCCCACATCAGGCTCCCTGCTTGGCGGGAAGCCTTCTTCTCCCTCTCTCACTCTCCCTGCTTGTGTTCCCTCTCTAGCTGTGTTTCTCTCTGTCAAAAATAAATAAATAAATAAAATCTTAAAAAAACAAACAAACAAAGAATGTCTATGCTCTGAGAGAAAGCTGAGTGTTGGTATCCAAGATCCTATGAGAAGCTGGGCACAGAGAAGTGGGCTCAGCTCCTGGCTGCCTCCACAACCTGAAACTGTTTTTCTCTTCTTCCCTATGATTGAGATTTCTCACTCTGCTGGTTTCTCTGCTTGTTTGCAGCGGCCCTCTGCCGGTTCTTTTATGTGGGATTCATCATATGCCTACCCTGAGATGAATCAGCAAATACACTGAAGGAAAAGCAGGTACCGAAAGTAGGCTTTTCTCCATTCTGCTTCACTCAAGAACCTTGCCCCCCAAATCCTGGCTGCCATCATAGCCACCTGGCACCTGAAAACAGATCTCAGCATCTCATTCGGCCCCTCTGTCTGCTCCTGGTGCTGGCATTGCTCTGCTTCCAGCCACCCCGTCAGGGCTGGGGCAGCGGTCCTCGTGGAGCTCGACCCAGGGGGTGGTACTTCTGATGAACTCTGATAACGGGGCTGACACAGGCAGGCCACTTAGCAGCCCCGGTGAAAGAGCTACAGCAGGCAGGTTGTTGACAGAATGAAAATACAAAACACACACGGAGGAAAATGGATAGAATGGAGTCAGGAGCAGAATCATCCAGAACGGCTGGAGAAGTCTGAGAGGAGTGGGAAAGGAAGCTGGAGGACTGATGGATCACCCAGATTAAAGGATCTTGAGTAAGCAGAGTTCGGGTTCCCCACTCCCCCACCACCATGATGGAAAATACTGTGCAAGTTCGACTGACACTTCTGAGACTAGTCCTTTCAGGGGAGAGCGCAGACCATGAAGAACCCCACGGCCCGGGGGCAGGGGGGCGCAATCTGGAGGGCTTTGGGAGGTTAGCAGGAGGTTAACATGAGAGTTTGGAGAGTAGGTGATGGTGTGTTTTCCACTTCCTTCCATCGGATCCTGCTGTGACTACCCACCACCCCAAGAAGCCCCGGAGGTTTTTGTGGAGCCGAATGTTACACCTCCTCCTCCCTTCAGCACACTGTTCAGGAGTCCTGTGGATCATGGGGTACACGGAGTTTCTCCTCGATGGAAAGATCTGCCCCGATCATCCAGGAGTTTGTAGAGGGCAAGGCACACGGAGAGCACCATTTCTCATTCTCACTATTGCAGGGATCTGTCAGTGTTTGCTTTCCTTTGGGGCCACAGCCTGGGCAGACAGCAGCTGCCTGGTGACGGTGTTAATACCTGTAAGTCCAGGAAGCTAGTCAGAGATTAGTGCACTAATATTTATGAGCCCAGGTATTTCTTACAGTTTAATTTTGAGTGAAACTGGAAACAGTTAAAATGAGGGGTGGGAAAGGTGAAATAAGGTGCTGTAGGACCACATAATAAAGTAGCATGTAAGGATTCAAACTCTTATTGGGTAAAATAAGCAATAATATGTGTCATACAGACAATATATTTATTTTACAATGCAGATTGAGAAAGTGTGAATCAATTGCACGCATATATGCTTGTGTGCGCATAGAAACAGATAGACTAGAAAAACACAAGTTTTTTTTGTTTGTTTGTTTTTTTAAGATTTTATTTATTTATTTGACAGAGAGAAATACAGTGAGAGAGGGAACACAGACAGGGGGAGTGAGAGAGGGAGATGCAGGCTTCCCGCCGAGCAGGGAGCCTGATGTGGGACACGATCCTGGGTCTCCAAGATCATGACCCGAGCCGAAGGCAGTCCCTCAACCAACTGAGCCACCCAGGTGCCCCGAAAAACACAAGTTTTTTAACTTCACTTATCCCAGAGGGATGGTGCCATTATTTGAATTTTCTGCTTATTTCACAATGAACCCATGTTTATACTTATGGAAAATATGCTTGTATGTCTATACTTGATCACATGTATATTTGCATATTACATATTAAAATGGGATTTAAGGCTATAAGTTTGAGATGGCTGGGTATCCTAGAAAACACTTATTTTTTTTTAAAGATTTTATTTATTTATTTGACAGAAACACAGCCAGAGAGGGAACACAAGCAGGGGGAGTGAGAGAGGGAGAAGCAGGCCTCCCGCCAAGTAGGGAGCCCGATGTGGGACTCGATCCCGGGTCTCCAGGATCATGACCTGAGCTGAAAGCAGTTGCTTAACGACTGAACCATCCAGGTGCCCCCAAAACACTTATTTTTAAAAAGATTTTATTTATATGAGAAAGAGAGTATGTGCTTGGGGGGAGGGGGAGAAGGGGCAGAGGGAAAGAGAATCTGAAGCAGAGTACACCCTGAGCATAGAGCCTGACATGAGGCTTGATCTCACGATGCAGAGAGCATGACCTGAGCCAAAACTAAGAGTCAGATGCTCGACCGACGGAGCCACCCAGGTGCCCCTGGAAAAACACTTTTGAAGTCAGACAGATCTTTCTGAAGTCAAGACTCTTCCAATTTCTACCTCTATGATCTTAGATTAAAAAAAAGCCGTTTATGTCTTTGCCTCACAAGAATCGTGTAAAATAGTTCTTATTAATCCGCATTTCCAATTCACAAAACTCAGAGAAGGGTAGATCACCCAGGTGTTAGCAGTGCCCCAAAGTAGGGGGCTTTGTTATTGTTAAGGAACTGAAACAACACTGCAGGGTTCTTTTATGCAGGTGTGGCCTTGTGGTCTAGAGCAAAAGATGGTGACAAGATGGCCACGCCACAGGGCATGAGGCTGTGCTGTCCTTGGGGTGAGAGCTCCGGCACAACTGTCCATCTCTCTCTGTGATTCTCCTCTCCACGTTCCGGAAGGACCGGCCACTCCTGCTCTCCCAGGTCTTTCCTGTGCCCGTCACTGACTAGCCAGGGCACAGACAGCCATCCGCCTCCTTCAGAGGAGCAGAGAGGTCCCTGTTCCCACCCGGTCTTCCCGTTCGTTCTTGGGGCCAGCTCCCCAAGGACCTCAGACATCGCTTTATCACCGCCTTCAGAACACAGGCGTTCAAACATGGCACAACCCTGCCCCCGCTGCACCTGAGCTCACATTCTGCTCCAAATACTGCAGGAGACGCTGCGGCTCAGCACGCTCTGACTTCCAGCCTGGGCCCCACTGACACTCACTTGCAGTTGGGCATTGTTTTAAGCAATGTTTAAATCCAAGCTCTGCCTAGTCTTGGCTGTGTGATGTGGGGTGAGTCACTTCCTCTGGCTGGGCCTCTCCCAAAACTCAGATCGCCCCACCTGGGAGGGCCTTTATGCATCATCTTGTCCAAACTCCTCATTTTGTCAGATGAACAATCACTCCGCCCCCAGCCCAATCACCCTGCCCTCCGATGATCAGTCTCGGCCTCCCCTCACCCCTCCTCCAGAGAAGCGGAGGCTGAGGCATCACAGGCCAGCAGAGGCGGCTGGTGACTCATGTGCGTGGAGGGGGCTCCTCCGCTGAACAGTCTCTATCAGTGTTGCTATGTGCCGAGCAAATTCTTCAGCATAGAATCTGATGCCCCGAGGAATTGTATTTCCGATTTTAGTTTTCTGTTAGTGACATGTCTCTTGCTGATTTCATCGAGGACTGGTAAGATTAGAGCCCTACTCTGTGCTAAGCAAGTGCAATGTATGCGAATACTTTAAAATCTCTAAGTTATAAGACCTTCACCCTTGAGAGGAGGATTTGAAATGTAGACATTAAGAATTAGATAGAGGGATGGCTGGCTGTCAGCTTGTAAGGGGGCTATAGAAGGCAATGGATGATGATTACTGAAATAAGAAGATGAAAAGCTTATGAAATCCCATTTTTTCCCCTTTACAATTGAGGAGACTGAAGTTTGGGCATGGTGAGTAACAGGCCCAAGGTTTGAATGGCTGAATCTCAGGTCCAGGATTCAGACCTTGTGTCTCCCCCAGATCCAGGGTGCTGGCCCTTGTCATCCTCCCTCCTTTGCTCCAAGCTACTGCTCGGTGCCCGTGTCGTGGGGCCTTGGTCCCTCATCTTGGAAGCCAATCCCCTCTCCTGAGTTCAGGAGGCCCTCATCACCTGTGTTTGGGAGTCGCTCTCTGTCCTCTGGGGTCCTGAATAAAATACTTGAGACAAACCTGGTGTGAGATTTGCTATAAATTTGGATCAGATACACAGAGTATATTATGTATCTATTCAGGGTGAACTGCATACAGGTATTAACAAAGGCAGTACTAGGAGGAAAGTTATAGCAGTAAAGGCCCATAGTAAGAAGAAAGATCTCAAACAGCCCAAGGCTCTTGTACCTCAAGAATCTAGAAAAAGAATAAAGTGAGCCCAGAGTTAGCAGAAGGAATAAGGCTAGAGCATAAATAAATGAAATAGAGACCAGAAAACCAATAGAAAAGATGGAAATAGAAGCTGTCTAAGGTAAATAAAACTGGCAAACTCGAAGCTCAACCAAGAAAAGGAGATTTCTGTAAATGTAATCAGAAATGAAAGAGGAGACATTAGACTTGGTGACAGAGATAGGACAGGATCCTTGGAGGACCTTGAGGATGGAATGGTGGGGGAGAGAAATGGGAGATGGTTGTTCAATGACTAAAAAGTTTGTTATGCAAAATAATCTTAGAGCTCTGCTGTACACATGATATCTCTCCTTAGCAATGCCGTATTGTATACTTAAAAATGCATCAAGAAGATAAATCTCACATTAAGCGTTCTTGCCAAAACAGACACAAAAACCCGTAGAAGGACACAAGGAAAAGTGTGAGGTGATGGGTAGGGTTCCTACCTTGGTGGTATCATGGTGTTCGCAGGAGCCCAACCTCTTCAGGAAGTACACACTAGAGTTATGCAGGGTTTTGTAGATCAGGTTACCTCGATAAAGCAAATAATTTGCTAGATAAATGAGGGAATGAATGAGCATCTTGACTTCCATCTATCCGACTGTGAACTCGGGGAAGTCAGAGAACCAAAATGTAGATCAATGACTCCATAGGAAGACCAGACTTGACTTCAGATGCTGGCTTTGATTCAGATTAACTATTTTGAGTCTGTTTCCTTTTCTCTAAAGAAGGGTAGTAAGGGGTTTCTGCGTGGCTCTGTCGGTTAAAATTCCGACTCTTGATTTCAGCTCAGGGCATGATCTCAGGGTTGTGGGGTCCAGCCCCGCATGGGGCTCCACGTTCAGTGTGGAATCTTCTTCAAGGTCCTCTTTCCCTCTGCACCCCCACCCCATGCTTGTGCAGATGCTCACACATGTGTGCTCTCTCTAAAAATAAATCTTAAAAATAAAAGGGTAATAATAGTTCTTATGTGGCTGTTGGGAGGATAAATGTTAGCTCTTGTCTGTGGGGTTATTCTGTTAGGATAAATGGAGAGATAAGATCTGGTCAAGAGTCCTGACTTGAGTTGCCTGGTCCAGTGGAGGGTCAGGGAAAGGGGCCACGACTGTGATAGCCTTCGGTAGACCCTTTCCAGATGTTCAGTCTTTGCTCCTCAGAAATACACTCAAACAAGAACAGGTGGACGTTGGTGCGAGCCTGCCTTGTGGGGACAGCTGAGTCATTCTGGTTTAGATGTGGAGGCTGGATTCCCCCGGGATAGGCAATCTAGGAGTAGAAAAAGATGTGGGCTGGTTTTGTGGAATTTTCTACATGGTGCTATTTCACTGAGTTCTATTTCGGTGAGTCCTGAGAGACCCTCTGCTCTGGGGACCACAGCCAGGCTCGGTAGAGGAACGTGGAGAGAACAGCACGGCTGTCACTTCCTGAGTCTGCAGCGCCCTCTAGTGGCCCTCGGCCCAAGCGTCCACTCCAGGGCCCTTAATGCCCGTGTTCCCATGAAAGGATGCTCTGGAGGTACCTGCCATCCTCTAGGCTGTCCTGCTTCCCTTGGGAACCTGGGGCTCTAGGAGCGAAGCAGGACAAGGAGAGCTTCCTGCCATGTTCAAACGTGGGTTCATGCAATTGATCTGGACTGCACCATTAACTTGCTGGATAATATACACTTCTTTGCCTAAGCACTTTGAGTTTGTTTCTTCAGAATTATGTCCTGAGATTCAAGAGGGCAGATAATGCAGAGTGGAAGTACCCTTAGGAAACCCAGTAGATTCTGGCATCCCGATTCACAGTAAAGATTCATTGACTTCAATATTTTCCTTTCTCTACTAGATGAAATTGCTGAAGTCCTCCCACCATTACCCCCCACCCCCTGCAAAGTGTGGTAGCTAACATCTCTTGAAAGAATAGATGAGTGCTAAGAAGTGGTGGGTTCATAGGTCTCCAAAACTCATGTTCCACCCTCCAGGAGCTCATAAACCCAGCCAAAAGAAGGAAAAATGCAAGAAAATCAGTTCTTTCAAGATGGTTGCATGGAAGTTAACATCCCATGCTTGCTTCACAGATAGGAAAGAGTGGTGGTTCTAATAACCAGACCCAGTCCATAGTGCACCTCAGGTGGGGGGTGGGGTGGCAGCCATAGTCGCGTGAGTAAAGTAGCTTAGGGGTTAACTGCAATGCTTGGAAGTCTACTTCACCTCAAGAACAGTTGGGAAGTAGAAGTAAGTATGCCATACCCTCTGACCTAGTATCACACTCCCAAGAAATCATTCTAGCCAAATATTTTAGATAGTTTTTTTTAAAAAGTAAAATCACATCCAAAAAATGTTAATGGGATTTTGTAAAGAACACAAGAAGCTGGAAGTAACCTAACAGAAAGTAGAATTATATTTGTCAGATGGACTATTATGCAACCACATAAAAGTAGAATTAGGAGGATACTTAAGGTGGAGGAATGCATGCAATTAAGTATACATGCAAGAGCAGAATATGGAATACAAAGCTGCACCTGTTTACATCCGAAAAAGATTACATAATGTAATATAATATAATATATATCCCTATATATATATATGGAGATATATCTCCATATATTTATATGGGGATATATATATATATATCTCCATACAGAAAAAAAAACTAAAAATGTATCAGGGAAACGTGATCTGGGATGTTAGCGTCTTAAGCTAACAAAAAAATGAAGATCACACTTTTATATGAAGATGCATGCATATCTTTATGTGAAGATCTTAATCCTAATACATGTTGAATAATTTAAAGATACAGTTTATTCTCAGTTGTGCAAGAGTGAGGACAAAATGTGATGTGACCTCGGAATGGCAAGCTCTCTTCTAGGTGGGGCACTTTGTGCTCATCTTGGAGTTGGTGGCACATCTGCTGAATAATCAAAGTAGGAAAGTGTTAGTGGTCACCAGAGACAGACAACCCAGGGCTTGGGAACCTGTCTTGCTGTTCCACCTTGGGCAAGTTACTGAAACTCATCGAGGGAGTTAGGTAATGATAGGACCAGTCTTTAATGTAGCACTAGTGAGATCCATACATATTTGTTGATATCCAAGATACTCTACATAGTATTCAGAGTTAGCATATTTTGATGTCTTATCATTGCTTTCACGATCTTTGTACTTAGAGTTGGGTGAAGGCCAGGAAGAGAGATTTTGTAGACCGGAAATGGCATGGGGGTAGGACAATTAGTTTCTGAGAAATCCCATTTTTAAGGGGAGGAGTAGAAAGTGATAGACAATATTATGGGGTGGGGGGAAGTCTGTGGAGAGATGTAAGTGCCTTAGTAGATTCTAGAATTCTTTTTTTTTTTTTAAAGATTTTATTTATTTGACAGAGAGAAACACAGCCAGAGAGGGAACACAAGCAGGGGGAGTGAGAGAGGGAGAAGTAGGCTCCCCGCCGAGCAGGGAGCCCGATGCGGGACTCGATCCCGGGTCTCCGGGATCATGACCTGAGCCGAAGGCAGTCGCTTTACCAACTGAGCCACCCAGGCGCCCCTAGAATTCTTCCAGAGGAATTTATAGGGAAGATGTGATGACATGTCCCACAAAGACATACTTATGTCAATGATCAAGTACCCAGATTTGGTTGGGAACAGCATTGTCTAGAAGGCACCTCTGCAATATCTTCACTGAAGTGCATATGGCAATAAATAAAACCTCATACGGATTTTGTGCTTTAATTTCATGCTTGTGACACTGGAAAAAGTTCAGTAAACAAATAAAAGAAATTCAGCTGAATTTTATTGAGTTAGCTGACTCAGCAGCAGACCGAATTTTGGATTACACACCCATAAGTTGTCTTTTATGTTTTTTTTTTCAATTTTCTTTGGGGCCATAAAGCTGACAGGAGATGAGAAGGGTAAAACAACAAGGGATGGTCTGTGTTCCAGAGGGTGCTACTTCTACCAGGGTAAAACAACCAGGGATGGTCTGTGTTCCAGAGGGTGCTACTTCCAAACACTCCACTAAAGAATGCTGGATGCCCAAGCCGGCAGGGGTGGCGCTTGAATGTTCTACAGCAGACAGCAAAACTCAGTGTAGTGGCTCAACATGTAGATAAGGGGCCAGCGACTTATATGATGAGGAAAGACAACCCAAATTAAGATGGTTGTGCAAGACATAGGTTCATGTTGTCCACTGAGGATGTGTGGTGCCACTACAAGGACCTCAGACAAGTCTAGGTCTGGTAGGTCTAGGCCCGTTTGTTCTAAATCAAGGTCTCCTGAAGTTCCTAAAACTTCTTTGTCCAGTTCTCAAGAGTTGTTTCAATGTCTTCATGTCAGCAGAAGCAAAGAAGGATCCTTCCCACTCTGAAAGATCGTCTGCCTCAAAGTCCATAGCAAAGGTCAAGTCCAAGCAAAGGCCCCAGTTCAGCCATTGACATAGTGACTAAAAGGCACTCACACACTGGCTTAGCCCTGACAGAGGTCCACTCCTCACAGTGGGTGAGAGTCCTGCATTGTCCACGCACTAAATGCCCTTTTTAGATTCTATTTTTTTACCATTAGAGATTGATTACCAGGAAGACTAAGGTGAGTTATAATCTCCAGATAGATCATTGATTGGGCAAAAATTGATTATCTACTGTGTCAAACCTGTTAGATAATACCATGTAGACCAAAGAAGGTAATTTCTATTAGTTGATAGGATGACTAGTCTGCATCTGAGGTTAAAAAGCAAAACAAAACAAAACAAAACAAAAACCCAGGATGCAATCCTAGTTCTTTGGAAGGAATTCTTGCTCTAGAGGAGAAAATAGTGACCAGGAACTGTAGTTTAATGAATTTAAGGTGGTGGGTGCTCTGATAGCCCTCTGGGTTACTCTATGGGAGCTCAGAGCAAGGACACCCAAGTCCCCTTGGAGAAGAAGATGCAGGCCCAGAATGCTTCTTGGAAAAAAGTGTATTTGAGCTCAGAATTTAGCTCAGGATTGCCCAATGTTAGCACTGACAGTTTGGGATGGATAAGCCTTTGTTATGGGGGGACTGTTCTGTGTATCATAGGGTGTTTACCAGCATCCCCGGCCTCTACCCAGTTGTGGCAACCAAAGTACCTCCAGACATTGCCTAATGTCACCTACAGAAGCGGGAAAACCTTTCCTCTTGAGACCACTGATTGCGCTACATGAAGGTGGGTGGGAAAGTCGGGAACCATAAGAATATTAGCTTTAATTGTAGGTAGTCCTTGCGAGGTTTTTAAACAAAAGAATTGGGTCTTAGAAAGGTCATCATGCTGCTCTGTGGGCATGTGGCAGGGGCAGCCGCACTCCAAATCAACTTCTGATTAGACCAGAGATCATGGGCAAACCCCTGGTATGATCCTCCTCCAGAGAGCATAACCACAAATCAACCACATGGAGGCCTTGAGGCCTTGAGGCTTCCTGCAGGCCCTGCTCCGCTAGGTGCCTACCATGATGTTAGTGTGTCTGATCTCAAGGTGACATGGGATTCCTCTTAACCGTGTGAGCAGTACATGAACAAAGGGACTTTGAAAGGCATCAGAGAAAGATCCAGATGCTGGTTCAAGTGATACTCCATTGAAGTTCTGAGAATCAAGGAAGTTTTGGAGTCAGAAGTAGAAGCTGTCATCTGATCCACTATATGTGAGTGAGCCGTGAGGAGAAGAGAGGCATTCAGGTCACTGAGTATTATCTTCAAAGACTGTCCCCTAGCAGTGCATAGGTGGGGGTTGACTCCAGACGTTGGAAGAGGATTTCTATTTCCTTGAACTACCATACAGGTAAAATAAATGGAATGGACAACCAGCATACATTTGATTTCACCTGTTTTGAATGCATACAATGAGGGTATTAACAATAACAGGACAAAGATTTGTGGGCCAGGAGGAACTGGTTAGCTAATACTTTGATTTTATATGGTATAGAATAGTAGTTTCTTGCTTAAAAGAAGGCAGCAGATGAAGAGAATAACTGTTTCATTGAACTATTACTATGTAGCATTCTAGTCTCTCCGAGCATTTGCAGACCTTCGCCCAAGCTCTCAACTCTTTAGAGAATGTGTGACTTGTCCAGGGCCGCAACTAGCAGGTGGTGTGAGTGAGACTGACTCTAGCCGCCACCCAACTCAAACTCTGCGCTGGCCAGTGCTGTTTCCTGCCATTCTCTGGAGACATTTTTTTCCCCCAAGATCTGGTGGAATTACTGGTATTTAAAGCCCTTTTTGAAATAAACAAATGATTCTTAGATAAAACATCAGAAATACCCCAGAGAGTTTTTTCAAACAGATTACTGGGCTCCACCTTTCAGAATTTCATTCCAGGTGATGCTATTGCTGCTGGTCCAGGGATTTTAAACAACCTATTTGATGTATTATATGGTATCTACATCTGAAGAGTGGGTGACGTGTATGTTTGGACAAATAGCTCTTTGAGGCAACCCCCCCCCACACACACACACAGTTTAACCCCTGATTCTGGTTGCTCATGACTGGCTTAATCAGCAGCCTCATCTCCTATTCTTAGCCTGTGCATTAATGTGCATTATTCATGGTTATCAAGTTGGGTAACTGTGGTTGAAGGCCTTCTATTTTTACAATAATTAAAGGGTTTAGGGAAAATAAGTTTAGTTACTTATGGTGCCCTCAAGTAGCCTTGTGGTGTTGGGGGCAAAAGGCTGAGATCAGGGGCGCCTGGGTGGCTCAGTGAGTTAAAGCCTCTGCCTTCAGCTCAGGTCATTATCCCAGAGTCCTGGGATAGAGGCCCGAGTCGAGCTCTCTGCTCAGCGGGGAGCCTGTTTCCTCCTCTCTCTCTGCCTGCCTCTCTGCCTACTTGTGATCTCTCTCTGTGTAAAATAAATAAATAAAATCTTTTTTAAAAAAAATCTTTTTAAAAAAGGCTGAGAGCCGAATAAGGCACCTCCCCCAAGCCCTGTCCGTGGTGCTGAAGGTGTTTTCGGTTAACGGGATCTCAGTCTAAGGGATAGAACAGGGTAGTCTGCATTTTCCCTCTAGCTTCTTCAGATGCTCAGGTGCCTGGCAAGTCTAACAGGACAGGAAGGGAAGCGGAAAAGGAATTGGGCCCATGACAGCAGGAGCAGTAGTGCTTAGGCCTTCAGCTTCAAGTGCAGGACCCAGACGCCCAGCACTGATGTTAGCACAAGGCCGTTGGTGAACACACTGCACTATGCAAGTCCCTCTGCTTCTCTCATGGTGGTCAAAGTGCCCAGTCATGGTGGTCAGGACAGCCTAAACCTGTGAACTTTGAACATGATAGGTTTGTTTAAACCTAGTTGTAGAATGTGTGAGACCATAACCCCATAAGCCTCATCTATAAGTTGGCAATTATATTAGTCCCTGCCTCAGAGAGGTAATGCAAGGATTAAATAAGATAACAAAATGCAACTAATCTTGAGTATTTCTACATATTATAGTCCTTTGTCTACTATCCCAGAGAACTATGGATGTTTGTATGCATTAATGGTGCCACCTATGAGAAAATGCCTCTTATTCCCAGAAGCTAGCCCACAGCTTACCATGCCATAGCTCTCATCCTAAAAGTTCCTTCTCTAATGCCCACAGCTTAAGAGATACTGTACAGCTTCTCAGACTTTGATATGCATGCAAATGATGTTGTATCTTATTAAAATGCCCTTACTATTCAAAGTATGGTCCATGGACCAGGGGCACTGGCATCACCTGGGAGCTTGTTAGAAATGTAGAATCTCAGGATCCACCTTGAACTGTTGAATCAGAATCTGCCTTTTAACTAGATCCACAGGTTTTTTGTATCCCTGTTACTGCCTGAGAAACCCTGGCTCAGAGAGCGCTGCTAGGAAACATGTTCCAGTTGGGGTGGGGGGCTTAGAGATGTGTTATTCCTTGGTTCATTGTAACGTGGTCCTCTTTATTCCATGATCATTAATTTCATATCTCATAATACTATTTCTTAGCACTTACAGTCAGATTATTATTTTTCCATGATTTTAATTCTTGTGGGAACCCCTTGAGATAAATACTTCCTTCTACAGGTCAGCAGATGTGAGTTGGTAACTGTGACCTTAGACAGGTGGTGTTAACTTTCCAAATAGCTGGGCTGGGATCAGACCCCAGATCTTTCTTCCCAATGTGTGCTAATGTTTCTCTGCCCAGCAGTCATCACATGAAGGAACTTCACATCACCCAAGTCACTGCTCAGATGACCTACTTTTATCTTGTTCCAGATTAAACAAATTCTAGCATAGTGTCATTGCATACTAATAACAAAATAATTTCTCTTAGGGATTTTAATAATGAAAGTGGACACTGAATTGAAGGAGACCAGGGAGTTTTCTCATGGCTGTTTTTACCCGCTAGGTCTCAGCCCTGATACAGGTATGAATGAAGACTGTTCCTTGATCCCAAGGGGCTGTAAAGTGGGGTGGGTGGTGAATGTCTTTCTTGATGTGAGCCTTCCACAGGGAGGATGGGGAACATTTAGATGGGCTCTCAGAACCAGAGAATGGCTGGAAAGATGAGGGGTGTCAGCAGAGGAAAGAAGTCAAGTTCTAAACATGCATCCTAGTTGGCCAAGCAATCCAGGTGAAGAGACTTCATGAGCTCCCTTTCCCTCTGGGATTAAAGAATATTTTCCCTTATACTTGTATACATCTGTTTAGCTTTCAAAGAGTTCCACATTCATATCTGGTTCCATCCTCTTACTGCCTCATGAGTAAGGCACATTGGAAATTCTAATTTGTCTTACAGAAGAGAAAATGGCAGTTTCAGACATCCTCCCCTTATCACGTTGCCTAATGTCATCTACAGCATCAGTACCCAGAACTTTTCAACAAGCAGAGTCTGAGGGCATTACCAATCCCTTTGTTACAAGCGTGAACCTGAGATGTGGAAGGTCAAAGGTCTCTTCTACCCAGTTAATTTCTTTAAATTCAAAGCAGTTATGTACTTTTAACATTAACACTATGAATCAGTTGGACACCACCTTAAATGAAATGTTCGTGTTTGAGACATTTGTCTTGAGCCACAGTCTTTGCCATTAGCAAGGACTAACCTAGCCATGTAGTCTCCATGAGCTCCTGCCCTACTCCCAGCTGAAGGGGTCTGTCCAGACCAGTTTCTAACAGGAAGACCGAGCAAGGACTCATTCTCTATGGAAAATAGCTAACATGTTTTTGCAAATGCTTTACCAGCCCCTGATAATGTCTGCATCCATGTGATAGCAAAGGTATGCTGAGTTTTAGACTCATTGGTACTAAGATGCAGATTAAAGAGACTTAGGTCACAAAGTAGGTTAGAGCTCCAAACTGAGCAGAGTGGTTCTGGGTCCACACTCATATCTGGGTTTCTCAAAGGATATATAAACTGATCACCTGCAGAGAATGATTTCGAGTGCTTCTAGAATTACTAAGCCTTGAATTAATATAAGATGACGATCAAAAACTCAGTGAGGCCCAGGACCTGCATTTTATTATTTTTAGCTATTTTGGAAATTTCAATTAATACATTATATTAGTTTCAGGTGTACAGAATAGGGATTCAAATATTCTCTACATCTCCCAGTGTTTATCATCATAAGTGTACTCCTGATCCCCTTCACCTATTTCACCGATCCTTCCCACTGACCTCCCCCCCTCTTAGCCATCAGTTTGTTCTCTGTAGTTAAGAGACTTTTTTTTCTTTGTTCACTTGCGTTCCCACAGGAGTGAAACCACATAGTATTGGTCTTTCTCTGACTGACTTATTTCACTTAGCATTATATCCTCTAGGTCTATCCATGTTGTTACAAATGGCAAGATCTCATTCCTTATGGTTAATATTCCATTGTGTATATATACACCACATTTTCTTTACTCATTCATCTACCAATGGACACTTGGGATGCTCCTATGATTTGGCTATTACTGATAATGTTACAATTAACATAAGGGTGGATGTATCTTTTCAAATTAGCGTTTTTGTGTTCTTTGGGTAAACACCCAGTGGTGGAATTGCTGGAGCATATGGTAGCTTTATCTTTAATGTTTTGAGGAACCTCCATACTGTTCTCCACAGTGGCTACACAAGTTTGCATTTCCACCAATGCTACACAAGAGTTCCTTTATCTCTACTACCTCACCAACATTGGTTTCTTCTGTTTTTAATTTTAGTCATTCTGACAGATGTGAGATAATATCTCTGTGGTTTTGATTTGTATTTCCTTGATGAGTGATGGTAATCGTCTTTCCATGTGTCTGTTGGCCAACTCTATGTCTTAAGAAAAATGTCTAGTCTTCTAACCATTTAAAATTTTTTTTTAGTGTTGAGTTGTAGAAGTTCTTTATACATTTTGGATGTTAACTTCTTAGTTGATGTATCATTTACAAGTATCTTCTCCCACATGGTGGGTTATCTTTTTGTTTTGTCCTTGGTTTCCTCCGCTATGCCAAAGTAGTCCCAATAGTTTAATTTTGCTTTATTTCCCCCATCAAAGGAGATATATCTAGAGAAAATATTTTTATGACTGATGTCAAAGAGATTACTGCCTATGTTTTCTTCTGGGAATTTTATGGTTTTAGGTCTCACATTTAGATCTGTAATCAAAACATTTTAAGTTTATTTTTGCATATGACATAAGAAAGTGGTACAGTTTCCCATACCATTTGTTGAAAAGACTTTTTCCCATTGCATATTCTTGCCTCCTTTCTTGTAGATTAGCTGACCATATAATCATGGGTTTCTCAGCTCTCTGTTATATTCATCTGTGCCTTTTTGTGTGTATCAGTGCCATACGTTTTTGGAATCTGGGATTGTGATACCTCCACAGTTTTGTTCTTTATCAAGATTGCTTTGGTTATTTGGGACCATTTGTGGTTCCATAAGAATTTTAGGATTATTTGTACTAGTTCTGGGAAAAATGTGGTGTTTTGGTTGGGTTTGCATTAGATCTGGATTGCTTTGAATAATATGGACATTTCAACAATATACTTTCTTCCAATCTGTTAAGTATGGAATATATTCCCATTTTTGTATCAACTTCAATTTCTTTTGTTAATGTTTTATAGTTTTTAGAGTATGGGTCTTTCATCTCCTTGGTATTTTATTATTTATGGCACATTTGTAAATGAGACAGTTTTCTTAATTTCTCTTTCTGCTACTTCATTATTGGTATATAGAAATGCAATAGATTTCTGTATACTGATTTTGTATCTAGTAACTTTACTGGATTCATTTATCAGTTCTATCTAGTTTAACAGTTTTTGATGAAGTCTTTAGTGTTTTCTATATATAGTATCATGTTATCTGCACATAGTGAAAGTTTTACTTGTTATAAATCTGAATGCCTTTTTTTCTTACCTGATTGCCATGGCTAGGACTTCAACACTATGTCAAAAAAGTGGTGAGAGTAGACATCCTTGTCTTATTCCTGATCTTAAGGGAAAGGCTAGGATCTCTGTTTTAAAAGCTCACTGACAATCTTCATGCACAATTTTGAGAAACACCATCAGTACCATTTAAATTCCACATAAATATACCATATCATGTCCTGTTTTTTTCTCAATTTTTTTCCTCTCTCAACTCCCACTCATGCAATAACATTCAGAAAATCTACTTGCCTTCATTCTACTTGGTTATTTTCTAGTACTTACAATGCCATTAGAATGTGCCTGACATGACATCCTACTCTCCTTTTAACATCACAATGATTGTAAAGAGAAGTACTAGTATCCCAAGTGAACACAGGTGAGGCTAAGGCATAGGAAGCATAAGGAACTTCCACACAGGGATCTCAGCTAGTAAGAGATGGGTTGAGCCTGAATTTGAATGCAGAAAAAAATCAGATTCAAAAGTCCACAGATTTTGAGCTAAAATGTCCCTAACGACCATACATAACACAGTGCTTAGTACATGGTGCTTGCTTAATAGGCATTTATTGAATGACTAAATCACTTTGTATTTGGATCACTCATTTATTCTCCACATTAGAACATGGCGAGCGTAACACCAGCAGAAGGGACTGTGCACGTGAGGTGTAGAGAATGTGTAGTACAGAGTAGCTGCCCGCTGAGTGCTAATTCCTCTTGACTTCCTGGTCTTGTACTTCCTCTGGCTGTTCAAAAAGGTGTTTGAGTCAAGCAGAATTGCACTCAAGAGGGACAGAAGAACTTTACACCCCAAGAGATACAGGCATCCTTTCCTGGAACCATCAGGCAAGCTTGGGCAGATCCTGCCCCCTTTAAGACACCTCCCCAGACAGGAAGCAGAATACTGAGGGCCCCAGGGAGTACTCTGAAGCACGTGCTGCTCACAGCTCTCCTGCAGTGTTGCACATGCTGGCAGCCTGGCCTGGGGCACCTGCCTGAGACAAGCTGTGACTCTGTGAGCCACTAGCTGCTCTAGCAGTAGCTGCTTGTCATGACATCTCCCAGGTGTCTTCTCCATCACAGGCAAGGAGGGATGAGTGCTCATCGTCTCCTGTATTTAGGTCGTCTCCTGTATTTAGGTCCACCTGGAGCTGCTCAAGGCTGTGCTTTGGAAAGTATCAGGGTATTTGAGCAGAGACAGGCAAGAAGGAGTGAAGAAGCACTGTGAGGGCCCTGAGGATTGAGGATCTACAATGACTTTTGAAAACTTCAAGAATGTGGAAGATAGCATTCCCAGAGCTAGGTGTTGTATGCCTAAGATTAGGGCACAAGGGGTATTTGACAAGGATTTCCCATTGGATTGTGGACAAAGGTCTTATGTTTTTAATTTCTCAAAACCAAACAAGCAAACAGGTACAGCAGGCAAAGCAGAGGCCAGAAGCTGGTGGTTGTCAGCAATCCTTGGATTGCTTTGGTTTATAGAAAATCCCTTCCAATCTCTGCCTTTATCTTTCATGGCTTTCTTCCCTATGTATGCAAAACCCATGCATCTATGTTTGAGATTCCCTTCTTCTATACAGATGGCCAGTTGTTGAACCAGGACCTTGAATCGTAGCTCACCGTGTCCAATAGGACCTCATCGTAGCTTGATTACCTTTATGAAGATTGTTTCCAAATATGGTTATATTCACAGGCACCTGTGATTAGACTACTTTGAACATCTTTTTGAGGGACACAATTCAACCCATTAGTCACTGGGGACCAAATGTTCTCAAGCCTGAATCCTTAGGGAAGGCAAGTAGAGTTCTACTTTTTAAAAAAAATCTAGCTTCGGAGGACAGTGGGAGAAGGAAAGTAAATGGGAACTAGGGTAATCCAGGGAGAGAAACAAAACAACAGAGACTTTGGACACAGAAACAAACTGAGGGACTTGGAGAGAGGGGGTAGAGGGATGGGAGAGCCTGGTGGTGGGTACTGGAGATACCTAAAACATGGAACACTGGGTGTGGGGAATGGGGAATGAATCTTGAAATACTGGGGAAAAAAATTTAAGTAACAATAAAAAAATTTTAAAAAAATCTAGCTTATGGAAAGATATTTAGAGAATTTTGGTTAGAATATATATCATGGATGCCCCTGATTTCACAAGAGGGCCCATTTCCCATATAAAATATGAGAATTAGAAAGACACTGAGTATTGATCAAACATAAAGGTGACAAAGCACCCACAAGTGGGGTGCATATTCTGATCGATTTCCTTAATATGGTAATTGTTCATTAGGTCATGGTTTAGTTCACTCATAATACATCCTCAAAATGACATGATTGTGTTGGAAAATTTAAAGATGTTATACTGTTCACTGAGAGAATGTGTTTATTTTTATCCTAGCAACCAAGTGAAGTAGATATTATCTCTGGGTAACAAACAGCTTAAGGGAGACAGATGAAGCAACTAGCTATGGACACACAGCTAATAAATTATGGGGGAGTTTAAAATACAGGTTATTCACCCAAATCGCTCACTGAACTGGAAGCTCATTTAAAGGGATGAGGAGCACCTCTCACTTCATAGCTAGCAGAATGATCTTGGTGGGGTCACTTCTTTATCTCCAATAGTATGAAGACTAGCATTACTTGCTCTAACAGGATTTTTAAGGACCATACTGCTAAAAATGCCCTGCGGGCTCTAAGCTGATGGACGCATACCCTGAGGGTTGAGAGGAGGGATTTCTCTTTTCAGAGTGGTCTGTTGCAGCTATGGTTATTTTGCCAAGAACTAGAATGCGTGTGGAAGATCACTTGCATATAAAGAAAAAATATTGCTTCTCTGTAGTTCAAGGAAGTACAGTGAAGTTACTCATTGAAGCATCTTCCAGCTGAATTTGATCAGGAGAAGGAGAGGCAGGACTACTTCATAGAGCCAGATTTAGGTCAGGCTGTGGATCTTCCTGTGTAGTCAACCCTAGGAGGGTGGTCATTAGGATTTCCAGAAGTTTCTTCCAAGGGGTAAAAATTTCCTCTTATCCCCTCAATCAGCCTTTTGTCAATATGTATCGCTAATTTTTTTTAGTTATAAAGTGTAGCTATAGTACTTTAAAATGGTAAGAATACATATTAGACCCTTGGAAACCACAGAATAATGTCTAACAGCTTCCTCAACTGCATCATAGGGCTTATGTGTATTGGTTTCAGGGCATGATCTTAGGCATTTCAGTGTTTATGTAAGATCATGACACACATTTAATTTTGTATCCTGTTTTTTTTTTCCTGCTTACTCTATAAGTTTTTTCTACATTGCTTTAGACTCATTTAGAAATATGAGTCCATTGTATGTGTATCATAATATACCCATTTCTCTATTTAAGGCTCTGCCTAGTTTTTCCCCATTAAGAATAATGCTTCAGGAAATTTATATAGATGTTGCTTTTCTTTCTCAGACATAGAATTATATCCCTAGGCTCAGATCCCAGAAGTGAATTATTGGGTGGTAGACTGAATATTTGCGTGGCTCTGGAAGTACTTTGTCAAATTGCTTCCCAAAAGAGTCATTACACTAAACAGGGGCAGGCAGAGGCTTTTACCCTTCCCTCCACCAGCAACTGTGGTTTTCTCCTTTAACCATTGATATTTTGGCACTCAAAGAACCCTCATTGTTTAGGTTAGAGGTCTTTGTTCATTCCTGAGATGTGCTGTCATTATATACAAGTTTGCTTCATGGTTAGGATTCCCTTAAGTCCTGTATTCTTTACATGTGAGACCTCTAGGTGGTATCTGGCATCATGGGAGACTCAGGCACAAGGCAGCTAGGTGGTCACACAGATATTTTGTCATGTAGTGGGGCAGGACATGAACCTCATGCTCTATGGGGAGCAGGATCTGGGGGATTGAATGATCACAGAGAGACAGGAGGAGAGCCAACACAGAAGTCCATGGAGTGTGGAGAGTTCAGTTGCCATTAACATCCCAAAAGGGACATGAAAGCCTAGGAATGAGGAGTTAGTGTGGCCTCTGTTCAAGGGTGCAGGCTTGTCCCCTAACCCGGAGAGTGTGGCAGAGGCGTAGTCATCTGCTCTGTCTGGGAGGTGTCTGCTGCGCATCTGGTCCCAGCAGCCAGTACCGGCTGCGAATCCAGCCCGCTGGTGCTGTGGAGATGCAGGGCTGCCATCAAGGCCCAGTGGCTCAGTGGGAGTGACTGATGTCCTCAGAGGAGATGCCACAAGTGGTTGTAGGGCCACGTCTGAAGCTCCCAGTGCTCAGCATATCCCTTGTTCCATAACACGCTCTTGTTAAGCCTGTGTCAGATTAGTTAGCTGCCCACTAACAGATAGTAGGAAGGTCAGCACGTCTGTGATGGGAAATATCCTGGCATCAGGCCGTGTGCCATGGGTAAGGAGCAGAGGTGCTGGGATCAGGAGACAGGCAAGGCACTTGTCAGCTCAGGCAAGCCCTGAAGAGTGGAAGGCTGAAGCAGGCAGCACCTCTAGTGGCTGCAGCCATAAGTTCATTATGGAAGGAAGAGTCAGGGGGACCTCTTGGTGTGTAGTACACAGAGAACATGCTTACCGAATTGTCATTATGTCCCCTCTTGTCTCTCAGCAGGAATCCAGTCTATGCATATAGACTTGGAAAAGCTAAAATAGGATCTTAAAGTCACAAATCTGTGCATGATAAAGCTGATAGGGATGTTAAGGACAAGCCAATTAAAATCCCATGTTTTAGAGATGGAGGAACAGAGGCCCAGAATATTGCTGCTCGATGCCACACTGAGTCATAAGGAAAGGCAATCTTGGACTCTCGACATCTCCCATCTCCAGCTCTGGACATGACTCTGGGGGTCGGTCCAGCACTCCACCCTCTGAGGGGCCACGGAAGACAACCATCTGCTTCTCAGACTCATTTACCTGCATTCTTCTGCCATCTGTGTGCACTTGACCAGACCAGGATACTCATTTTCTATATTAAGCTTCAGAATCCACAGTGGCCCTAGGGAGTCATAGACCCTCTCCAGAAATAAGGAATCTTCAGAAATGTGTGCAGAACAGCTGTACACATTTGTGGTTTTCCCCAACAGCCCATGGGCATTGCCAGGTTAGGGGACTCCCAGGCGGTGCCCTGGAAGACAAGCATAGCATCATAGTGATACAGGAGCCCTTGCTGCCCCCAGACATGCCCTCAGCTCCACAATCAATGTGCCTTGTGATATGAGGGGATCCATCTATCTGCATACCTCAGTTTTGCCATCTGTCAAATGGGGGAGTTTATGCTAGATGCTCTCCAAGTGCCCCCCTCCCCAGATATGACAGACTATAGGTAGGTATTTTCTTGGGAACAGTTTTGGTTGCTTACACTTCAGCAAGAATGAAGATTTCACCTCTCTCTGGAAGAGACATGACCTTGGGCAAGTGTCCCCACACCATCTTGGCAGAGAACTGGCTGCTGTCCCTCCCTGGGCCTGCTTCCCAGCAGCCAGGTAGAGAAGGCACTTCTACCTCCCCATCTCTTAGAGGTTTTTGCCTGCCCTGAGAATTAGATCCACACAAGCAGAAGAAAAGCGTGCACATTTAATATAAGACTTACTTGATGTGGAGACTTCCTAAGGAAAGGTCCAAAGAAATGGCAAAACTTAGATTTGTATTAGGTTGAACAAAGATGCAATTGTGGAACAGTAACCAAACTCTCTTGGGAGGCTAAAGGGAGATCAGAACTATTTTGACAAGGTTTGTTTGTATAGAAATCTGGGTCTCAACTTTACATTTTTTATCACAATGGGATTTTCCTTCCCAGACGGTTCAGATGCCTTTTCGCATAGGAATTTCATCTCCTGCTTTAAAGGAGGGAGTTTTGGGTTTTGCTCAAAATGGTCAACATGCCAGAGGATTCCGAGGCAGCAATTTCCGAGCTCCTTCAGCAGTATTCTAGGACGTCTGCTCTCAGGAAAGCAGAGTTAAGCTCACATTTCAGGCCCCTTAAAAAGATGTAAGTCTGGGCACAGCAGGATGGGCAGAGCCTGTCTTTGGGCCAGGGAATCCTGCTTTTGAGGGTCCATGCAAGCCTGACAGCCAAGGGAACAATAGGCTTTGCTGACACATTGAAATCCCATGAAAGCTAACGTGATGAATTCCAGAGTGCCGCAGGTACAGCAAAGAATCGGTTTGCCAAGTTGGCTAAACTTTGTCTGCTATGGATCTCCCCTCTTTCTAGGAAAATCTGTTTTGGCTAAAAGCATCTTGCTGGTTGGCGACTAATCAGTGTTACATGGAACAAGGTTTTCCAAGATGTTCAGCATCTAACATGGTGGTAGGAAGCTCAGATAATAGGAATCATGTGATAGGAAGTTCTAGTAAAATACTGAAAGTGCTGGCTTTGGAGTCAAAAAACCTGGACTTGCCCTGACCTGGCTGCTTACAAGAGCTTGGTTTGGACAATCTACTTAAGGTCTCTAGTTGCTCGACTCCAAATGAGAGAGTACCACTCACCTCAGAGAGGTACCAAAGGTTAAATCAATATGGGAGAGGGACACATAGCTTCGCTGGTAGCTGGTAGATAGTCTACAACACTCAACAACCAGAAATCTAGGGTTTGGAAGGATCCTGATCACAATCCATCTACTAATGTGGACACCCTCTTCTTTTGATTCCAACTCTGCCTTATTTGGAAGTGACCGCCCTTCTGAGAACCTACTATATTACCCTCCACGTTTTGGCAGGGATTTTTGCTGGTTTGTTGGTTGAGGGGCTAGGTGCTGAGGAGACAAGATTCACTTGTTTATTTGCTAACTATCTGCTGACTCCAAAACCTACAAATCCTAAACCCTGGGTCTCCAAGATCCCCATCTCTTCAGCTAAGGGGATTCACATCTTGAGATTTGAGCCTCTTGGTTCTCAAGTTGGTAACCAATGTTGAATTATGAAATTCTGGCTATGTTTTCAGGAAAGATTACTTTTATGACTAGTTTGTTGTATAATTTCAACTAAAAATAAAGCTTTTCTTAGGACATTACACCATTTTGGGGTGTTTTGTTAGTCACAGACATGGTTTGCCTGGTGACATTTGGAGAGCAAGTCCGGCCAAGGCAAATTCAGACAACTACTTCTTTATTTTTTAAGATTTTATTTATTTATTTGACAGAGAGAAACACAGCAAGAGAGGGAACACAAGCAAGAGGAGTTAGAGAGGGAGAAGCAGGCTTCCCGCCGAGCAGGCAGCCCGATGCGGGGCTCGATCCCGGGTCTCCAGGATCATGACCTGAGCCAAAGGCAGTTGCTTAACCAACTGAGCCACCTAGGTGCCCCAACAACTACTTCTTTAAAAAATACTTTGGATTAAGCCTCAGATTGCCTGGTAAGACTACAGATTTCTTGTTTCCTACATGTGGGATTGCAATCGGGTTTGTGCGGACTCCACTGATAGAACAGTCTGGAAGTCATTATTGTAACCCCAGCATTCTGTGGAACTTGAGTCATTGCTTGCTGCTTTTGTGGGGTGGCAATTCAGGAGCTGCATTGGAATCAGCCATTAGTTTGTTCATTTCTTAAGTGTTCATGTGGCCTTTCCTTTGTGCCAAGCCCTCTGGAGGTCATAAAATTGAATCAGATAAGGATTATGCCATCAGTCTAGAAGAAAGGGCAAGACAGGCCATCTGCAGGGTACAGAGAACTGGGAAACCCAGGAGGACAGATAGAATTGGTATAAAGTATTGGTTTAGAGAGATCATTTCTGGACAAGAGGAAGTGTGGAATAAGACAGCTGAGCCATGCTCACAATGTCCATTGAATTGGGTTGTGACAACATCCACACCGTGTCTCGCTGCCTGCACATCTGGCAATTTTCTTATGGTAGCTTACAAATTCTCACATACAGGGACTGCCCTGCCATTTGACAAGCAAGTACAAGTAGCCCAGGGATGTTCGTGACTTGTCCAGTATCACCATGGAGCTCAGACACAACAAGGCAGAATTTGAAGCAAGATTAACCTGTTCCTAGACTCTTCCTAATTTTGGCTGGCTAATGTTAAAAATGGAGGGGAGGCAGTTTGAGGAATAGTGAGTAAGAAGTAGAAAGTAGCATGCCAGGCCCAAGAGGACTTTCCATGGCAGCTGGAGTTTGGGCTTTGTCCTTTGTGCAATGGGAGCTGCTCCTGTTCATTCTGGCCGTTCTCCTGCAGAGGATATTAAGACCACTGGAGTCAGGGAGATGGGCTCAGGGGATGCAGCAGTGATTTAAGCAGGATGGGGACACAGAAGACCACAAGACCTGGGCTGGGACTGGGGTGAGTGTGGCCAATTCTGGATGAAGAATTGACGTGCTAATTATTTTGAGCTATGTTGATCTGTTGCTTATTTTGAATTGAAGGTAGAGAAAGAGATTCAAGAAAGCCACCCCACTTCTCCCCCAAAGCAGGTCTTAAAAAATGTTCTGCTATTCCTAAGGGATAGTGGGCACCTCTCTCAAGAGAACTTTATCGCCAGAGACTGGAAGAAAATTCTAGTCTGGGGCTGCACAAAAAAAGCCTACTAAAGTTGCTGTCCCACTACTTATCACCCCCAGGCCAAGCCGCACTGGAGGTCACATCTCCATGGTTTATCACACTGTGTGTAGAAGGGTATAAATCTCTGGGGACTAACAGGTTTTTTGTTTTTTTTTTTAAGATTTATTTTAGTGAGAACATGAATGGGAGGGACAGGGTGGGGGGAGAGAATCCCAAGCTGACTCCCTGCTGAACATAGAGCCCGATGAGGAGCTCCAACCCAGGACCTTCAGATCATGATCTGAGCTGAAACCAAGAGTTGGTCACTCAACCAAGCCACCCAGTTGCCTCGGGATTAACAGCTTCTTTGAGTCTTCTTTTTCCTTCTGAAAACTCCAGTGTACATGTAAAAATATTAAACTTGTTATGTTTGTCTCCTGTTAATCTGTCTTATAACAGCTTAATTCTTAGAACCTAAGACGGTAGACGTTTCTCCTCTCCGCCCCCCACCATATTGGGGAACAGACATCAGGCAGGCCTTCTTTCTCCGGTATGCTAATGGTTGCTAGTTTCCCAGTTTTATAGAGGCTGTATGTGGTGGGAAGATGAAGAAACAAGCACACAGACCTTCTCGGGCATGATGTTCACTTATACACACCATTCACACATGTGAATGACACTCATTCACACAGGCACAAGACATTCATTTAACGTTCATCCCGAATTCAGGAACTGGGAAAAATGAAAGAATGGAGACAAAGTTGATGGGCTGTCAGCAGAGGGAACTCACCACTCTGAGCAAAAGATCCAGCTAGTAGACTCAACTTGACCTATTCTGGTAGAAGGCACTAGAACATTTACTCCCCAGTCTTGGAGTCTGAGGCTCAGAGGGGTCCAGTACTGTGTTCAAGTCCACACAACTAGGAAGAACCAGGATCAATTGTTGTAGTTCTATCACTGTTGTTTTGTGAGTTAAGAGTTATTTCTCGAAAGACTTCTATAAGCACCAAAGAGTGAATAGAACTTCCAGTTAGGAGCTTGCACCTAGCAGTGTTCAAAGCATAGGAATATAGCTCACTTTACTGTGTAAGTACACATGACTTCCCAAACACAGAATGTCGGGGTCAATAATACCATAGCCATCTTGTAGCCCAACTTCTTTGCTGCAAAAGAAAGAGTCTCAGTGACAGGTGTTGGTGGGGGAGGGCTGTTTTGGTGGGGTTAGGTATTGAGCCAACTTAGACTAATGCTCAAGTCTCCAGACTCAGGGTCCTTTGCTATTTCTACTACCGTCATGCTCTCTCCTCCCCTCAGCTCCCAGGTATTTCCCGCACCTCCTGCCACACATGGCAACTCTACAGCTTTTCTGCTTCCCTCTCTATTCCCCTTCCTCTCCTGTCTCCTACATTGACTCAGTCACTAACATTGATAAATGCAGTGTGCAAGGCATTATGTTGACACTAGTGAATTAACTATGCGACAGTTCAGGGTTTTACAGAGTTCTAAGTTCTGTGCATCATTGTAGGATTCCATATATCCTGGAGCTTGAATGATTTTAGGTGTGATGTGTTCTGTGTTGGCCTCAGGCTTTGTCATTCCCTCCTCGTACCCCCTACTCATTCAAGCCCCTGCAGGCATTTCAGCTGATGACCCTGGTCTTCTTCCTTCTCCCCTTCCCCTCCAGATGGTAGTCTCTCAACATCACTTCCCATACAGGGAATCAGGGCTCTTTGATGAAATAGAGGATTGCTAGTCTGGACAAGGAAAAATTCAAGAGGAGCCTGGGGCAGTTTGTACCTGAATTCAAGGAAGTTATCAAAGAATAATGGGCTTTATCAAAGGGACATAAGAGCCAACAGAAAGGAGCTCCTGTGGCCAAAACTGCAAAGAACACCCAATAATTATGAATTCATAATGATACACTCATACACACAATTCATTAAGCATCTGATTCTAGAGCATTAACAATTATAAGAAAACATTAAACATAATTCCTATCATTTCTGAACAAATTGTATTTCATGGTAAGTAAATAGTCCTAGTTGAGGAAAATAAGACTTTGAATAATTTTGGAAGGAATGTTAGAATTGGAATAAATCAATCATCCATCAGTGAAATCATTAGATGTATTGTTAAAATATTTTATAATGGACAATTTAGGCAGACCCACCTGCATCCCTAATCAGTATATTTAGTTACCTTCAGATATTATTTGCCTTCTGATGTATGGTCATGTGAAGCATAGAGAAGCACTCAAAGTGCTTATGCCAAAAAGTTTGGCTTCATTATATTGGAGTTTAGTAGAAACAAGGTTCAACAAATGACAACCCATTGGCCAAATTGTGCCTATGCCCTGAGTGTGTGTATGGCTGGTACACTAGGAATGGTTTTATTTGCAACCTTTAAGTGGCAGAACCTAAGAATATGTCAAGAGACCATATATGGCCTCCAAAAACTGAAACACTTACTATCTGGCCCTTTAGAATAAAAGCGGGTCCCCAGGTTTCTGGGAAAATTCAAAGTTGTCAATTATAGGAGAATAGCAAATGGATTAAAGTAGGCAAACCCAGAATGTAGAACAGGATACTTTACCTATTCTCTGTAATGGTAAGTAGAAAGAAAATTTGGGATGGGAAACTGGATGGCTGGAGACAGGACAATATTCGAAGGATATAACAATGTAGGTGGGCATCTGGTTCCTGAGTTTTAAAATATATATATTTGACAATAGGAAAATGCAAGGATTCTTAATTTTATAGCTGATTATGTGGCATATTGAAGATTTTGGAAAAACCACATTTTTCTTCAAGCTTTGTAATGAAAAAGTGACGTAGTTGGAATTTGCTTAAAAATACTTCAGTGAAGCAAGAAATAAGAGGAAAAGCAAAAACAAGAGAAGATGAAGCAAATGTGCAAAAATATTGATTGGTGAAACTGGGAGTTTTTTAATTATGAAATCTCTAGAACTTTAAATATAATAGGATTGTGTTTCCTTCATTTAATAAATTAATGCTGTAATGATTAGTTTTATGTGTCCCCTTGATTGGGCCATGGTAGACCCAATATTTGATTAAACATTTCTGGGTCTGTTGAGGGTTTCTGGAAGAGATTAATATCCACACTAGGGTGTTGTGCACAGATGGCCAACAGACATATACCGTCCTTTGTCATTGGTCCCCCAAGTCAGGAAGGTGGTGGCCAAAATGTGACAGGCATGGAAGTTACACATGACCAAACAGCATAGGCTCCCATGTATCAAGGTTGGTTGAATGATTTTGAGCCTCTGGTTGACCAGCCTGCTGGCAACAGGGACCAAAGCCAAACCCTGGAATAGCACCATTACTCTAGGGAACCAACTGTGATATAAACAGAGTCTGTGAAACTTGGTCCACCATAGATGGGGCAGTGGCTTGTGAATGATCCTCCCTAGATCCTGGGGATGGGTTTGCCTTTCTTATGGGTCTTGGGCAGTGTTCCTCTCATGGCAATGCACAGTGTTTGGTCCACTGGCCTGGACTTTATACCCCATTATCCCAGGGTACCCACTTCACAAACAAACAGGTACAGTAATCACAGGTACACAACTTGTAGGACATATTGTGAGATCCAAGCACTGCCCACCTGATGAAGCATGAACAGCCATGAGCAGGGAGAGCTTTAGGGTACCCCAGCCCCAGCCTCCAGCATGCAGTAGGTGCACAGAAACAGACATGACAACTATTCTCAGATCTACATGGTTTTTCCCACTGGGGACATCAATGGGTAGAAGCCAGTGAGACCACCCTTAACATTACTCCAAATGCCTCACTTGGGACATTTGTGTCTACTGCCCCCAGTAAGTCTGGGCTTTTCAGGAATAGAGGTCCTGATCACCCATGGAATGGGGAATGATTTCACCATGAGGGGGCATGGTAGGTAAACTATTGCTTTTGGGGACATCAGGCTGTTTAGTTCAAGTGACCAGTGGATAAGAAGAGGTGTCACTGTCTTCTCGGAGAGATTAGTCCCATTCATCAGGAGATGGGACAGATGCTCTGTAAAGGGAGCAAGAAGGAATATGGTGGCTCCCAAATGACCAATTTGGCTGCTTCTTGGAGCTCCTTTGCCTAGTTGGGATGGCTAATGGTAAGTGCAAGTGGGTTTAAAGCCTCAGGGATGAGAGTCTGGACCCAATAGAGGTGCCAGACAAGAACAACAGGGTCCAAAATGGACAGTGGGAAAGAGTTGTATCAGCTGTGGGTTCAAATATGTTCTGTAGTGAGGATATGGTCCATCCTACTAACCTTCCTTTCCTAAGTTTCTTCCAGGAAGACAGGCCCTTGGGATCCTGAAACACACTGAAACTCTGGATCAGTGTGAAAAGCACCATGCGCCTCCCATCCTGTTCTCATGGCCCCCACCTGCTCACTTACATGGGGAGGAGGGGGTATAAGCACTTTTCCTGTTGCCTAGCAAGCCCCACTTGTTTCCTCCTCCTGCCAGTGGTGATCATCAGATCTTTTCTTATGAACATTTCACATACCACTTGCTTCATGGAGGATGCAACCTCAAGCAGCCTGCTTCTAATATTGCTGGACTGCAGAACATGATCATGTACCCATTATCAGGATTTGTGTCCACAATTCACGGAACAAGTGGTTTAACGTAGTTAGGCTATAATCACATTCCCACCTCCAAAGTTACTTGTAAGAACATCATTTCCCTCTAATCTATGAGGAAACAGAGCTCAGAGCAGAGGTAAATTAATGTGTAGCAAGGAAGAGCTGCAGAAGAAAGTAGTCCCATCCAACTATCATAAAAAAAGGTTTTGTTTTTGTTTATATATTGAGTGACTGGCTATTAGCTAATAAATCCTTGCACTGAATTTTACAAGTCATACATTGGATCCGTGAGTTCCTTCCTTCAATCCATACAACAATCTAGGGAGGCCAGCAAGTTTTTCTTCCAACTTTGAAATGAAATTATAGCTCATTCTTTTCTCCTATTCTATCTGTTTCCTTCTCCACCTCCTGTTATCCCACACAGCTCCTGCAAAATAATCATGATGTGAGCTCTAACACTGGACTTGATCCTTAATGAACCCAAGAGTATGTATGTATCACCACACCATTTGTATATTTTGGCACTTTAAGGGATACATTAATGAATTAGCTAAAGTCTCTAAACTTCAACTGAAATAATTGCATGTAAACTTTGCACACTGTAGAGCACTATGCAGATGAATGGACAATAATGAACCCCAAAACCACAGGGATTTTCCTAAGTATTCTGGAATTCCTAAGTCTTTCTAAGTTTTCAAGGAGAAATAAGAAGGTACAACAGCATACTCTGTGGGTGGTGAGATGCATCCCTGCATTTGAGTACAAGAGAATGACTTCTATCCAGATTCACAGATGGGCACATCAGGACAGATTCAGCCCTGTAGGTTGGAGGGTAGTTTAGAAGCTGAAGGGGATCTGAGAGCAATAGGAAACCAGATGGGTGAGATCAGAGGAGCATCACTCCAGCAGTGACCTTCGCCTGAAGTCCAGTGGGACCATGATTCAAACTAGTTCCCAGCACATGTTTGAAATATAGCCTGCTTCTGACACTTTCTGGAAGCATATAGGGTAGATGTTATAAACAGTCCATCTGCTGAGAAACCTCAGCGTAGGCAGGAGGATTGGAGGATGTCAACATCCTCCTTCTCTCCCCCTCCCCTGTCCCAATACAGTTCACCTCTGGGGTGTCTTGAGGGCTCTCCTTCCAGGTTTTTCAGCACTGTGTTTTATATTACTTTTTCAAAAGTACCTCTTAAACCTGAAGGTTCTTGATACGTCTACAAACTTGTCAGGATTTTAATGTGCCCCACTTGCTACTGGACTGGAGAGGGTAATGGTAAACTCCAAAATAGAGGTTTCCCTTGAAGCCATGTGGCAATGACTAGACTTCTTGTTACTGCTGTTGTGTATGTGTGTGTATACATGCATGTGAGGGGGTTAGTGATTGTATTTTGAGCTTAACACACACTTTCCCTCATTTATTGACTCACTCCTGTTTAAGAAACTAGAGTGGGTGGAGATGGGAGTGTGGGGTAGGAGACATGTTTTCTGGGATAGTCACTGAGGTATTAAAGAGTCCCTGGACACCTAGGTGGCTCAGTTGGTTAAGCATCTGCCTTCAGCTCAAGCGGTGATCCTGAAGTCGTGGGATTAAGCCCTGCATTGGAATCCCTTCTCAGCGGGGGCCTGCTTCTCCCTCTGTCTATGCCCTTCCCCTGTCACTTGTGCACTCTCTCATAAATGAATAAAATCTTTTTTTTTGTTTTTTGAATGAAAAATATATTTTTAAAAATGACCTTGTTAAGTCAGATGGTAAAAAAAAAAAAAAGCTTGAAGTTCACAACATATAGAAAATAGTTCACAAAATATAGAAAATTCCTTACAGCTAATCTATTCAAATGCTCCTTGTTTTTACCAGTGGGAATACTGAGGCACAGAAGATCAAGGAGACTTACCCATGGCTACCTGGCAGATGACTTTACAGACAAAAGCCTAGGGCTTAGGTTGTCTTCACAGGAGTGACATGGAGAAGCACAGGTGCGAATACTGGGCTGCCCACAGTGTTGTGCAGTGTTGGGGCAACACCCCCAGCTAACTGATGACCATGAAAATTTTGCTCTTAGATGATGGGAATATAAGTAGGAAGAAAAAATTCTGACCTCAAAACTCACAATATCTTTAAAGTACAGAAAAGTTAAGTGACTTGCTCAGTTTCCGCATCTCTGAAACAGAATGATAACGATCGCTCATGCTCTTGCTCTCTCCCCCTCCCTTTTCCTCCCTACCAAAGAGAGAGCGAGACCAAGAGTGAGAGCAAAAGCGAGAGCGAGCGAGAGAGAGACCAATACACAGTGATGACCTCACTCAATGCTGAGGGCAGACAAGCCACCATGCTGGAAAGGGAGATTTCTGTGTGTAGTTACAGTGACGTGCTTTGGGGTCCTATGTGAGCTGAAAGCCTCACAATGGCTGAAGCAAAATAGGCTAAGGATGATGGAATATCCTCCTGAATGTAAGGAGTCTTTCAACCTCCAGTCATGGTCAGTCATTAGTTATAGTCACCTAGGGAAAGCTGAATTTTCAGGTACCTCCAGCTACCTGGGATGGAGTCAGAGGCAGCCCAGCAGCAGCCTGAAGAGTTTGCTTTGAGAAAGTCCACCATCATACATAGTCATTCCCCTGGATTTTGAAGGGGTTATTCTGGGCTACTATGGCCCCAGCAACTCCCTGGGTCTTTGAGAGTGGCACTCCCCTCTTCCATTCTTTAAGACATTTTATGATGACCACCCTGGCTGAGATGGGTCCATTTCCTATTATAAAGGAAAATGGTCCTTTCCTATTATAACGTACCATGGGTCAAAGAACTAATGAGCATTTGATCTGTTGTTAACTGTGTCCTCCCTGATCTTACATCTGGGACCTGGGACAATGGGCGTTTGGTTCTACTGCTGGTCAGAGGTGGGTCAGAACTGCATTCATCACTTGGATCTCCATGAATTTGTACCCTTCAGGGGTCCCAAAACCCTCCAGCGAATCAAGTCACCTCACATCTGTATCCTAAATCCCTACAAACAAGCAAGTGCTCTTTCCCCCATCCTGCCCTTTGAGAAGGATGGAGAAAAATCACTACTAGAGATGTTTCATATTTTGTTTAGATTACGGATTTCAGGTGTTATGACACTGCTAGATCCATTCTCGAGGTGAAATTTCCCTTTTGATGAATAGGCTCTCAGACTGAACTGGCTTAGCTCTGAAAATTGAGAGTTGCCAAGACTTCCCTTCAATTTCCTGCTTATTCTACCTTTCTTTCTCAGCACACACATGTATCACATACATGTTTTCAAACATGCATATATTCACAATTTCTTTGTTAACTTCCTATCCATCTGGTCCTTATGAACTCCATGGTGTATTGGATTCCTGTGAGCAAAGGCCCTTGGTTGTCACTGTGGTCTCACCATCTAATATTAGTTAAGACTTGACTTTGATTGTTGTAGTCTCCCCATGACCTCTGCTACTCTGTACCCCACCAACCCACTGACACCAACTCTATAACAGCACCTCCTAACATCACCCTCCATTGCAAGAGGACAGTTCCCACTGAGTTTCAACAATGTCAATGCCCTCCCCTAGCAGGTCTAATTGAGAACAGCATCTTCTGAGCTCCTCTAGAAACCAATCAGTTGATGGGCATATTAGGCTCACACAGATCAGTTCTAGTGTGCCTTCTTGCCTGAACCTCTGACTACTTCCTTAAGACTGAGAGCATTCTAGCATCTCCACCTCATTCCACTTGACTCCCCCTACACCTACCACCGTCAGAACCCCTCCCAACATGTAGTAAAGTTGTCTCCAAGGATTCTTGCCAAGGCATTAAAGCCCAAGCCATTGGAGAAGGTGTTATGTCAACACTCATTCTTCCTGACTTTTTCACCTTTTTCTGGTCCAGCACCCAAATCTATGCTCAGGTGTCCTTTCGTGGTTCCTAGTAATACCTCTGGGTCAGATCTTGCAGCTGTTCTGATAAATCTGTTATTCTTTGACCAATGTCAGTATTACCCCAACTGGGTCATGAGACTTGACCCTAGTTTTGGTCTTGAATCCAGGAGCCGAGATATGGCAAATACCATGCAGGGAAGATATGCTTCAGTTGAACTTATACATAGATCATCAATAAATGGAGGGGGGTGATGTCCTCTAGAGGAGGGGTGAGTGGCCTAGTTCACTCATGCCCAGAGTTTAGGAGATCTAGATTTTGAATGATGTCATGTGAACCCACCCACAGATCTCCATCATTAGTGTCTGGTTGCTATTCCTCCCCTCTCAGGGCCTTGGCTTGGGCAGAGTTAACTTTCCCAGGCTGAAAATCCAGCTGTCTCTGAAATGGTTATTCTTACCACTATATCCTGGGGCTCATCTGTGGTCTGACCATAAGAAATGAAGGTCTCTTTAGATAAGGTCATGAAACCTTTTTTTAATTTTCACCTTACACCTTACATTTGTTGTTGGCTGACTTGAGCCCTTCATTTTCTCTTCTGTCTCCATTTTTCCCTACAGTCCTCATTGTTACTACTTCTCCTCAATCTTCCAAGTGCAGGAGTAATGAAAAAGCAAAGAAAACCTTCTACTTCTAGCTCATGCCAATTCCCCACAGGTGAGAGCTTTATTCATCTTGCCACCATGGCAGGAGCTTCCAACACTCCATTTACCACCAGTGATGCATCTGCTGACCACCTGGTCAATGAGCAACTTGGCTTCTGAATTCCATCCTTCCAATGTCCTGCCAGTACTTTGATCAGGTCCCCTGTGATGAAGTGTACAAGTGGTTCATTAAGCATGCAAGGTAAATTGATAACACAGCAGAGGACACAGAATAGGAAAGGGGATGAATCCAAACAAGGATGAAGTTCCAGATAAGGTTATGCAAGTTTGTCTGCCCGACATGCAGCAAAATCAATCATGGAGACATTAAATATGTAGCAAGGAAAGGATTTTTTGGAGAAACAAACAAGGGGGGGGGGGCAAACCTCAAATCTGCCTCCCTGAAGGAGGAGAGTCAGGGAAAGTTAAAGCCTTAGATCAAAGATCTGGGTAAAAAGTTGCAGCTGCAATTTAGTCCTGTTAACCCTTTAGTTACCAATTTTAGTTCCATGGAGTGCCGCTTCTGTTGATTACATAGAGGAACTCTAGGGTATCTTCACAGATCAGACCCACACCTAAGTTTCCGTATTCCTGTACCCATTAGTCAACCAAGTTGACTAAGGGCAAGTGGAGTTGGAGGCATATATAATTCACACTTCCAGTCCTGAGCAAAGAGACGCCATCAGCCCATAAATATTTTAAGGAAAAATGTAATTGCACATTAAATAACTCCAAAGCTTGGGATGAGACCAACAGAAAAGCAACTATGTAGTGGACCCTACCAGGGCTCTGATACATTTTCTCAGTTTTATAAGCCTTGAGGAAAGAAAGTGACAGACTCAGGGCTGCTATGCTAAGGCAAGCTTTCAAAGACCATTAAAAAATATAAAAAGATCCACTTTAAATATAAAACTTTGCAAATTAAAGAATTATTGCAAAAGGGTACAGAGAGTTCTTGAATATCCTACATCCAGCTCCCTATATTAACATCTTACACCAGCTGAGTATTTACCACAATTAGCAGATGGACATGTTATTAACTAAAGTTTGTCCTTTAGGGAAAATAGGATATTTGAATAATGACAATTTTCTATTCCAGGATGCCATGTTACACTACAATGTCATGATTCCTTAGACTCCTCTTGGCTATCACAATTTCTCAGAACTTCCCTGGTTTTTTTATGGGATAGGAGACCTTGCCATTTTTGAGGACTGTTGGTCAACTATTTAGTAGACTATTCCTCATTTAGGATTTCTGATCTCTTCCTCATGATTAGGCTGGTGGTTTAGATTTGGGGAGGAAGACCTCAGGAGTCATGTACTGTTCTATTTTATCAAGGGTACATATTATCAATAGGACTTGTAACTAGTTGAGCATGGGGTCACAGTCCACCTCCTTAAAGGTGGATATCTATAGAGATCCCTTGGAATTCTCCTGCATGAGGAGTTCATCTATCCCTGCCAACTACTTAATTTCAGTCATTTACTTGCATCACAGTATGGACCCAGATTATAGCTCCAAGTATAAAATATCTAATACTACTTTTTCCCCATTAAATTCTTCGAGTTTTGGCCATTGGCTAGGGGAGAGGGGTTTAAGTTGGCTCATGTATCCCTCTCACATACTCCTATCATTGTGGGGTTGGTTTTTTTGTTTGTTTGTTTGTTTGTTTGTTTTTGTTTTTTAAGATATTGAGCACTTTACTTTTCAACTTGTAAAATTTTCCAGGCTTCTCTTATTGATTGTCCTAGAATCAGCCCTCTATCCAACAAGACCTGGTTCCTTTTACTGGAGAATGGGATTAGTAGCAAGTACCACACCTAGCATCCAGATCCTTCTTCTGAGTGTCATTACTTCTAGGCCCTTCCAGCTGACAGAATAATGAGACATACATGTCTATACAAACTTGCATATATACCTACATACTCACATAGGTTGCACATATCTCTATTAACATCTCTCTTACCATATGAATACAGGATGAATAGGAGCACCTATGGGTGCCTCCAACTCTAATCATTACCACATGGGTCAATCTAGCTTCCTTCCTTGCCTATTTATAGCCTACTTCAGTGAGAAATCTGGCCTCCGTCTGCCATCTGTTTATGTAATTATTCAGTATCAGTACACTTGTGGAGTGACTTTGGCATTGCTACCCTTGCCTGCCATGAGCTATACAAGGTATCACCTAGAATACAGTGCTTATGTGCATTTCCTTCTCTCTCTAGTCCCACAGTCTCCCCTCATCTTCAGTTGCTTAGTTTGGCATTTTATTCCCCTGCCCATTTAAGAGCCACACAGGTATAGTACATTTCCATTCTTTTGTCACATTAATAGTTCAATCTTGAGGTACTCCAGACACCTAAACACAAGTTGTGAACATTAAGGTTTTAGTCAATGTCCTTCAAAGTTCTTTGGGGTTTCATGAATGCTTGATGTCTTATATCCATCATGACAGTATCCTACAGTAGAGTTTCACTTCCCAATAATATCCCTTATGTTTCACTTAGTCCAACCTCCTCCCCAATAGGTACCTTTTTTGCTTAGTGTTCTGCATTTAGGATCCCTCCAGGTATTTCTTGTGGGTTGATACGTTTTTTTCTTTTTTATTGTTACTAAAATTTTTTTCCCCAGTGTTCCAAGATTCATTCCCCATTCCCCACACCCAGTGCTCCACGCTTTAGGTGTCCCCAGTACCCACCACCAGGCTCTCCCATCCCTCCACCCCC
>PITA01017473.1:0-43193 GCA_004023965.1 Spilogale gracilis | reverse complement strand
GCAATTGCACTACTGGGCATTTACCCCAAAGATACGGATGTAGTGAAAAGAAGGGCCATATGCACCCCAATGTTCATCGCAGCAATGGCCACAATCGCCAAACTGTGGAAAGAGCCAAGGTGCCCATCAACAGATGAATGGATAAAGAAGATGTGGTACATATATACAATGGAATACTATGCCTCCATCAGAAAGGATGGATATCCAACTTTTGTAGCAACATGGACCAGACTGGAAGAGATTATGCTGAGTGAAATAAGCCAAGAAGAGAAAGTCAAGTATCGCATGGTTTCACTTACTTGCGGTGCATGAGGGGTAACCTGGAGGACAGTGGGAGAAGGAAAGTAAATGGGAATTAGGGTAATCTAGGGAGGGAAACGAAACAACAGAGACGTTGGACACAAAAACAAACTGAGGAACTTGGAGGGAGGGGGGTGGAGGGATGGGAGAGCCTGGTGGTGGGTACTGGGGACACCTAAAGCGTGGAGCACTGGGTATAGGGAATGGGGAATGAATCTTGGAACACTGGAAAAAAAGTTTTTAGTAACAATAAAACAAAAAAGAAATAAAGATAAGAGATACAAAAATATGATTACTGGGAGGACGATTAAATGGAACTATGTCTTGAATAAGCACACCAAGGACATATTGCCCTGACCCACAGTGGCTTTTCAGATTCTAGGCAGGGAAAGCCACTCTGGGCTTTCATTCACATTCACAGGTACCTCCACCAGAATTTCTGGTGGCTTGAGCATGGAGGGAAGGGCAGATCATGCACCGTCCCTGACAGTGTTTCTCAAATTCTTCATACCAGTGAGATCATATGATAATCATCTTTCTCTGATTGACCTATTTCATTTACCACATTATCCTCTAGTTCCATTCATGTCATTGCAAATGGCAAGATTTGGGGGTTTTTTAATTTAATTCAGTTTTTTCAGTGTTCCAAGATTCATTGTTTATTCACCACACCCAGTGCTCCATGCAATACGTGACCTCCTTAATACCCACCACCAGGCTCACCCATCCCCCCACCACCCCACCCTCCAAAACCCTCAGTTTGTTTCTCAGAGTCCACAGTCTCTCATGGTTCATCTCCCCTTCTGATTTCCCCCAATTCACTTTTCCTATCCTTCTCTTAATGTCCTCCATATTATTCCTTATGCTCCACAAGTAAGTGAAACCATATGATAATTGACTTTCTCTGCTTTGCTTATTTCACTCTGCTTTGCTTATTTCACTCTGCATAATCTCCTCTAGTCCCAATGTATCATGGATGTATCAATCCATGTAGATATAAAAGTTGGGTATTCATTCTTTTTGAGGGCTACATAATATTCTATTGTATATATGGACCATATCTTCTTTTTCCACTTGTCTGTTGAAGAGCTTCTTGGCTCTTTCCATAGTTTGCTGATTGTGGCCAATGCTGCTATGAACACTGGGACACATATGGCCCTTCTTTTCACTACATCTGCATCTTTGGGGTAAATGCCCAGTGGAATAATTTCAGGGTCATAAGGTAACTCTATTTTTAATTTTTTGAGGAATCTCCACACTGTTTTCCAAAGAGGTTGCACCAACTTGCATTCCCACCAACAGTGTAAGAGGGTTCCCCTTTCTGGAAATATGGAGCTCCTTGAGGCAAAGCCATAAACCACTATCAATAAGGAAATGTAAGATGAGTAGATCAAGGGTTTTCAAACTTGTGCTCCACTCCATGATTAAGAGTCTCATAGTCATGAAAAACTGGGAAGCACTGCATATAACACACAGTTGTCCCTTAAACGAGGGTACTTTGATACAGTACACCAATATCAGAAATCCACATACATGTGTTCATCTCACTGTTGAGACCTGTGAGGTGTTCTTTACTGTCTCTTATAGCCATACAGGTGGATGGCACAGTTGGAATGGTGTTAACCTGCTGACTTATTTGGCCATAATCTCTTGTTCTGCCATTTTCCATGATCCAATAAACAGATTTGACCTGTAAGGTTTATCCAAAAATAAGCAGGTAATGGTGTACAAAATATGTCAAGTACAAATTTTATAGTCTCTAGAGGGCTTTCAGGAGATGGTCAAGTCAACCAGTCCTTTCAATTCATGAAGGGTCACTCTACATGACACTGCATAGCATGATAGCAAGATCCAGGGGAAAGATTATGGCAAGAGCATGTCTGTTCCTCAAGGAATTTGGAAAAGAATTTAAAAGTGAACAATTCATGAGTCAAACTCATCTCTGTAGAGACAAGACTATAATTACCCTTATGATGGTTAATTCTTTAGAGATCACCTTTGAATTACTTCATCACCACCGCTAAAGGGGGCTCACTTCACATTCCCAGCTTGCAGACCCACAAAACACATCTGACATCCCTTGACAGAGAAGCCTCTTTATCTCACCTAAGGAAGGAACCCTCTTTTATAAAGAGTTCCCTACTTATTTCTCCCATAATGACCCCAGAGGATGTTCCAAACTAGAGTTTAGCAAATTATGGCTTGTGCACCAAATCCAACCCTCCATTTGTTTCACAAGTATAATTTTGGTCAACACAGACACACTCATTCTTTATGTATTGTCAATGGCTGCATCATGCTACAATGGCAGAGTTGAGTAGTTACAACACAGACCATATGGTTCATGAAGCCTAAAATCCTTACCAATCTTTTACAGAAAAAAAAATGGGCCAACCTCTATCCTAATTCAGTTAGCAGCTCAACAAAAGGATACAATACCATTGCAAAAACACAGGACCAAGCAGGACTGATGTCCTGTCAGCTGCCTCCATAGCTGGCATGCCACGAAGAGGGAGGAGAGCCATCAAAGGAGAACATTTTTGTAGCATGGCATCCCCTAAGCATGCACCTCTAGAATCCAAAGCTTCTTCTTACAAATTTTCTTTGCCAGTGCATTTTTCTGGCCAAACAAGACAGGTTGAACACTCCCTCCAGGGCAGTTCTCAACCATAGATAGATGGGAAGTTGGTAGATATGTACTCCAGCACCTTCAGTCCTCAGTCAGGCACCTTGGAGGTACATCCAAAAAATTCCCCCTTTTGTTTAAACGAATTCAAGTTAGGTCCTATTCCTTACAAATTAAGAATCCTGACCAATCTCAGTGAACTATTCTACATCATCTTCTCCAGGAGGGACCTGGGGACCAAGATGATCAGGTGCCCAAGAGAGCATCACTGGGGGTTCAAGGGCTCCACAGGACACAGACATATTGTCTCCAAGGACAGAGACAATATGCCATAGCTCAAAAGAGAACAACACTGGCTTCCCCACTTCTACCACTCAACCAGAAGACCTGAAGTGTCCATGTCTTCTGGGGGCCACCTCATAAATGACTTAACAAGTGCTCCAAGACCCCACATGACTAGGCTTCTGCCATTCTCTAAGCTCATCTCCTCTCATCTTCTTCCTTGTAAATCTCTGACCCTGCTGTCCTTCCAATTCCTTGACCAGCCTAGCCTTTTCTCTCCTGGAGATCTTAGTAGTTGCTCTTCCCTCTACCTGGAATACTTTCCTGAGATTTATGTGAATGGCACCTCTGGCTATTCAGTGCAAAACAAAAATGTCACTTCTTCAAAAAGGTCGTCGTGCTCCATCTAAAGTGGGTGTGTCACCCCTTCCCACTCACACTTGATCATATCACCCTATTTTGTTTTCTACTTATCACTTGCTACTGTGGAATTATCTTGTTTGTCATTTATTTATATTATCAGTTTCATTCTCTCTCTGACAGAGCTTATGCACCAGAAGAGAAGGGGTTTTGTCTATTATTTACTATTGTCTCTCCGACATCAAGAAAGTACACTGTCGATGCTAAATAAATATTTGTTGGGTAGATGGGTGAATGAATAAAAGGACAGAAGGGAGGAAGGCAGGGAGGGGGGATTGGAGGAGGGAAGGAGGGAGGATAAAGGGTTCATTCTTCTCCAGAATTATCCAGAACTTGCAGATTAAGACTGGGTCACCATTTGATCCAGATATTTTCCCAATTAGAAATGTGTTAGGCTAAAAAAAAAACCCAAATATAATAGCTAAAAGATAAGAGGCTGTGTTCCTTAGTAATGAGAAAACTAAAGATAGAAAATTGCTGGCACTAGTTCAGCTGTTTCATGATGATATCAGTGACCCAAGATCATTTTATTTCATCATCTTTAACATGGTGAGTCCCTTTTATGTGTGTTTTGCCTTCTGGTAACAGAATGGTTGCTGTAGCTCAAATATCATATTCATACTCACATTATGACAAAAAGGAAGAGAAGTGGCAAAGCCAACCTTATTGTCTTACTCCTTTCAGGAAATCAAAAACTTTTCCTGACATTTCCCCAAAATATCCCCAGGATTTTCAAGTATATCTCATTAGAAGGAACCATATCACATGATCCAGATGCAAAAAAGTCTGGAAAAGTGACTACGTATCTCTCCAGCCTCTATAGCAGAGAAGCAGGTAAGCAGAGATGGGAGTAGGTGTTCTGTTGAACCAAATTTTAGGGTTGGGCACTGAGCCTAACCCCAGTAGCCATGACAACTGAAAGAGGAAGGACAGGATACATCAAATACTGGCAAGTACCAAAGGGTTTCTCATGATGAGGCCTGAGAGAGAAAAGTTTCCTTCCCCTGTTCTAGCCATATCAGTGACTCCCAAAGCAATGAGATTTGTGTAATACAATGATTTGGGAAAATATACCTCATTTTAATAACTTATGGGTTTCACAATTGAGTTAAATGAGATAGAATAAGAATGATGTGAAATGTCACTTTCTTTTTAGAAAGATTAAATAACTCACTATATTTTGTCATGAAGTTGGCTTAAGCTGTTAAATTATTTCCAGACTAGGTAAGAAAAGCAAGCCTGGGAGATTTGTCTGGTGTGTTAACACATATTATTTACCCGAGGTGACATTTTAATAGCAGGGGAAAGCATGAGCAGCCTCCCAGCCCTTGCACACATTTTGCCACACGCTGCGCTGAACACATAAATCCTGGCTTTGTCAACAATAATGAGGCCCAGAGAGCAGGCACCTGCTGGGGTCCTTAAACTTTTCCTGAGAAAAATATACATAATTAAGGAATTGCGAAAACCCTCCTCTGATTTATTATTAAAACAACACACCTTGGGCTGCATTTGCACTCTCACTTGCTGGAGTTAAACAGACAAATGATTAAATATCAACCTCACAGGGAGTCTCCCAACATGTTCTGCTCCAGTTTTCCACTTTTAGCTAACCTGTTCTTAGATAAAGAAAAGAAATTGAGCAGCACACCGGCACAGACAGGGAATGGCTGCCATGAAGCTGAAGCCCCCTGTGTCTTCTGCTGTCCCCAGATTTTATGAAAAGTGTAAAGTTCATAGGTAATAGCACTGACTCTGGGGTCCAAACCTGGGTTCAAATGTCATCTCTACTATTGAAACCTGTGTGCTTTTCCAATCTCAGAGACTTGGGTTCCTTATCTGTAAAATGGGATGGATAACAACTTGCACCTGGTAGGGTTGCAGTTAGGATTTGGTATAACCCTGGGCATACAGTAATTGCTCATGATCACAAGGTGGCTGCCACACCTCAAACATCACATCCACATTAATGGCAGGAAAAGAAAGCAGAGGTGAGGCCAACCTCATCTGTCCAATTGAAACCTTCCTCCAAGAGCAACAGAAACTGTGATTAGCTTTTCTATACTTCCTGCACAGTCTCTTCTGAATCTTCCACTCTGAGGATTTTTTTCCTCAACCTTTTGCAAGAATCCTTTCTTGATCAGTGAGAACTCAGTACTACATCAATTTCAATGGGAACCAACAGAGAACATCTTAAAATTACCATCTCTGTGGACAGAGAAAAAGCTGGGAGATGGCCAGCAGCACATAACCTTTTCCCTAGGGTTTTTAAAGGAAATTTGTTGATACTATGCCTATTAGACTCTCATGAAAAGATACTAGAACAATATGAAAGCAAGCCCATGAGTCAGATGGAAATGGCCATCAAGGAGTGGTGCTTCTTCATGAGTATGTCTCCCTCTAGGTAGGAAGGGGGCCCACCCTTTCCCTGATGATGGAGGCAGGGTTAATGTTGGCAGCTGGAAAGACTGGAAAAGCATCAGAAAGCTGTAGACTGGAGCACAGCTCCTGACAGGAACAGCTCCCAGGACATACCTGAGAAAGGACTCTGTCAGAGGCATCTCAGCTTCTTGAGCACCTACTGGGGGCTCAGTATTGGTTAGAAATGACAAAAATATCTGAGGCCTGACCCTGGAAGACCAGTAACCTCACACTGGGCAGCCCAGAGAGTGAGCACTCTCAAAGTTGACAGGACCCAAAAGTGACCTCTGTGGGGTGGGAATGAAAGAAGCCTGCTAGTTAATGGAGGGCCTTGATGGACAGCAAGCTTTCAAAAGGTAGAGGGGAAGGCAAAAGGATAGAGAATAGTGTGAGCAGAGTGGGTTCATAACACTGTATTTCACCAATTCTAGGATGACATTAATGTTTAAATGAGCTTCCCACACATACATTAAATGTACACAATTCTAAGTCACATTCTGATCTCAGAAACACCATGATATGGGGTAAACGTAGGGCAGAGAACTGAGAGCTGCCACCTTGCATCTGGTTCTTCCTGTTGCCACCACTGGTGCAGATGTGCTCTAATGTCCTTCACTGGCACCTTTTGAAGATGCTGTTGCCAATTCTGTTTTGCAGATGAGCAGGCTGGAGATCAGAGGCTCAGGGATCTGACCATAGCCCTCGCTGCTGCAGTGCCTGCCAAAGCTCACAGGGAAGGGAAGCTGCAAATGGGGTGGAACCAGGTGGGTGAAGGAGAATCACCCTGGCCCAGGTCCCTATCATCACTTGCCTGTTTTACCATCCTCCACTCAGTAACCAGAGTAACCCTGGAATGGGTGCCTAGGCCAGTGCTGTTCTCTCTCGCTCTCTCGCTCTCTCTCTCTCTTTCCCTGATCTCCCTCTGTCTCTAGCTCTATCTCTGTCTCTCTCTCTGTCTCTGTTTCTGTCTGTCTCTCTCTCCACCCCTCCCTCTCCCTCTCAGCTACACTGACCTCATTCCTCTTCCTTGGAATACTGGAAAAAACTCAGCTCATGCCCTCCTCTTTTCTGCCTAAAAAGACTCTTCTTTCCCAGATAGCCACAGACTCAGCCCCTCACATCACTTAGCCTTGGCTTCCATGGGGCCTACTCAGAAAGGCCTCTGACCTTCCAATCACAGTAAGACCAGCCTGGTTGGTTTCCTTCATAGCACTCTGATGGCCTTATTTCATTTTTGTTTGTTTATTGTCTCCCCATGAGAATGTGAGCTCTGTGATAGCAGGATTTTGTCTGTTTTGCTCACTGGAACATCACTTGTTTTTCTGAATGAATAAATGCACCCCACCCATAGTGGTGGAATGACCTGACTTTAAACAAGCCAACCAAACCTGGAGTCCCACTGGGCTCTCAGTCAGAAGTAGACATAAGGCTGAGCAATGTCTTGGGACTCTTCCCAGCCTGGGCACATTGCCCACCTCTAAGTCTGTCTTCCCTCCAGAAATGAGACCCTTCCCTCATGCTTCCCCCCACACTCTGCTGCATTATCCAAGGGCTTTCTGGAGCTTCCTCTGCAACTGTCCTGTTCTGAAACCTCAGACCATGTTGCACCTAAAGCTTATATCATCTTTTTTTGTCTTATTAAAGGTGAAGCTCAAGTGCCCCTCCATATCCCTGTGTGTTTTCCCATCCTAAAGTCAGCTTCCTGACATGCTCAGGCATCACAAGGTAGCTCAACCTTTTTGGTGTGATTTCTAGCAGCAATACTTCCAGAAATTTTCTCAGTAGAAAGTTGTTGGGAAGCCTAGAGTCTTTTCAGGCCATGGGTTAACATGTGCTGAGAGAGGCCTGGCCCTGCCTCACTGTGGGGGATAGAAAAGAAGATTCAATCCTGACTCAGAGAACACCCCCATTCTCCTTTAGAAAACCAAGACTCAGGCTTGCCATGGGGAGTCATTCGAAATTGTGTCACCTTCAGGACTAAATTGTGAAATTTATTGCCTAAAGAGTGCAGGCGTCATTGTGGACTGGAATGGTCAGGGAGGGCTTCCTAGAAGAGGCAGGAGAGCACTAAGCTTCACCCTTCACAGGCACAGTGGGATGACAATGTTAGGAGGGAAAGGACATAATTTAAGTCTTACTTGATGTTGAGTTTTTTCCAACTTGCCAATAGATTCTTTGGTTTTGTTGTGCTTTCTAAGATATCTTGCAACTTCTCCACCTGACCAATGTCTTAGATAAGAACTTATATTTTTCAATTAATGTCATTAGAACCATGTACTTTTGAAAGGTCGATCATGCTTCCACGAACACTTCCTGGCTTTTAGGAGGTGGAGGAGATGAGCAGAAACATATCCTCAACTCTTATGCTTTAACTGGCCCCTGAGAATTGGTAGGGTTTGTAAATCAAGGAGTGCTTTCTGGAAGGCAGTAAGTGAGTAAGACCCGGTAGATGGAAATGCATAAGAATCCTAGAGAAAAATGCATGAAGGCAGCAATTCTTATCCATTAAGGAACCAATCAGAGGTGCCAGACAATGGACTCCCACCAGTGCAGCTTGTGGTGCTCTGCAGCTTCTTTCTCTGCTTCCTCTGCATGCTCAGAGATTCGTCCCTGAGATTATTACTCGGTTAGTGTGAATACAGACAAAAACTCTAATAGGTGTAAGATACTTGATAACTTTCATTCCATCAGATCTTAACAGCCCCATGAGAGAGCAGAACATGGTAAATTAACCCCATCTCTAAGCTGAGGAAACTGAGGTTTACAAAAATTAAATTAAATGGTTTGCCTGAGGTCACACAACCAGCAAATGCACCAGAGCCCCCTAGCATTCTTATCTCAAAACCATCTTGTTACTTTCCCTGTGTCAAACTAATCCTCCTATTCCAATTTTGTCGTAATGAGTATATACACTGAATTCAAGTATCAGATTTATAATATAATCCTTTTATGTAGTTTTTTCCCATTATAGAGTGATATTACTTTGCCTTTTCATATTCCATTTTCCCCCAAAGCTGTATCATTAACTAAAGAATGTTCTGATTTAACCAACAAAGTGTTTAACCTCTTTTAATGTTTTATTGATTCTCAAAGCTTTGGTTCCACCAGAAAATCCTGATTGCTACATTAACAACCTCATTGATATTCTTTTAACAGACCCTCTGCAATGTGAAAGACAGTGTGAGAAAGATCGGGCTCCCAATGATCCATTAATCAATGAGCTAATCATGTGTCCACTTTATGCACATTGCAGGAAAATAGGCAATGAGAAATAAGAGCTACATACAGGTCCCTTTGGGGCTGGTGACATCCAAGCCCAGACAGCTCGGTTGCCAGAGCAAGGAACAATGTCCCCTTTGGAAATAGTAAGTGGAACAAAGAAAAGTTTTTCTCCAGGTTGCTTCCTTCACCCTCTTGCAATTAATGTGATCCTTGCAAAGCCAAATTGGACTCTTCAAGGGCAACCATGCACCACTGGACAGCTTCAAGCAGAATTGAGACATGAAGTCAAATTCTTTAGTGAGGCATGCAGTTCTTTCTGATCTGGCCTCTGCTCTGCACCAGCTTCATCTTTCACCATTGACCCCCTCAGAAGTCTATACTGCAGCCATGCCCAACTACCAGGACTAAGGTGAAGCAAATGAGGCACTTGCCTTAGAGGCAAAATTGAAAGGGGCAGCAAAAAACTCAACAAATAATAAAAATAGATTTTAATGCAATATGTTTGAGCAAAACTAATGCAAAGAAATTCAGGTTAAATAAAATATCAAAAGTTTAAATGAAGACAAAATCTTCTCTGCATTTGCATGACCCTGCCTTACACACCTTCTAATTCCAGACCCATCTTCTCCTAGTTTTCCAAATATACTATGCTCTTTCTGACTTCCTGGCCTCTGCCTGTACCTAGAAGAATCTTTACTGTATGTAAATCAACTTTCAGGTATTAGCTTTGGTGTCATCTTCTCCAGGCAAGACTTCTGTGATGTTCATAATGACTGCAATACCCACTCATACACACAAGTCTGGGACTCATGCCCCTACTATGCATCCCATGAACACCTCCTGCGCTGTTATCACACTCTACCCATAATTACTTGGCTGTCTCCCTGAGCAGTTTGCAAGCTCCATGAAGGTGGAGACTGGCCTATGGTCACCTCTGTTCCCACACTGGTACCTGTGGTTGGTATTAGGTTTGTGGTCGCTGCTCCCCTTCAGGCTGCCTGGTGATATGCACCAAGTCAAGTTGAGTCTACATGCAGACAGGCGTTGAGATGACCTGCTGAGGCGAGAAATTCATACAGGCTGCCTGAAACAACATCCCTTTTGCAGATGCCCATGAGGTGGTGGTCGGTGCATCTGAAACACTGAAAGAGAAATTGCAAGAAGTACTCAGGAAAAAGAGGAGGAGTTCTCGTCCTGATTTGCAGAGGCAACAGCTGCCAAAGGGTCAGGAATCACCTTCAAGGGACAGTTGGGAGAAAGCTCCTTTTCTCCCCAGCATTCAGTGAACAGTCAATGCCTGTCCCTCTGGTCTGGCTGGGATGTTTGCTGTCTTGCAGTTGTATGACAAGGAAGTGATATCACTGGAGCCTGGCTGAGTAGTAGCAGACAAAAATAGATGCCGGTAGACCAGCTGGCTTGTATATTACCCACCTCCCCAACCCCACTCCTCAGGTTTGGGTGGTTACAATCAAGGAAGACAGCTCTAGGGACAGAGCAGGGTTCAGGGCAAAAGTGCTGAGACTTTTGTTTGGGGAATAGAATGAGATGGGGGTCAGAGAGAGCCCAGACTGTAACACCAGAATTTCATCCCCACAGTATAGCTCCTCCCCTGTTAATCCCCTTCTCCTGGTAGCTCTCTTCCCTTTTCACTTCCCATCCAAGCTAGGGTTTGGGCTTTAGCCCAATATAAACTCCATGGTATATATTTAGCATCCAAAGTAGCTAATCACCCCAGGAGAATGTGAACGCTGAGTGGAAAAATAATGAGACATTTAAGGAGTGCCACTCTGTAAATGAAGAACATCACACCCAACAACCAATAATATACAAAACAAAAATTTATAACAAGCATAATAAAGTCAAAGATATATAAAAGGCCATTGACAAAGCAATTATAAGTAGTATCTAATTAGAAATACTGAGAATGGGGGCACCTGGGTGGCTCAGTTGGTTAAGCATCAGCCTTCAGCTCAGGTCATGATCTCAGCATCCTAGGATGGGGTTCAGCCTCAGGATCTCTGTTCAGTGGGGAGTCTGCTTCTCCCTCTTCCTCTGCCCCTCCCCTCTGCTCCTTCTGTCTCTCAAATAAATAAATAAAATCTTTAAAAAATATATACTGAGAATGAAAATTATAATAATATAAATACAGAGTTCCATAGATGAGATATAGCAGAATGGATATAGTTAAAAAATAAGTTAGTGAATTGGTAAGTCATATAAAATTTTTCTTCAAAATATGATCCATTGACCAGCAACAGCAACAGCACCTAGGAACTTGTTAAAAATGCAAACTCTCAGACCTTGCCCAGACTTACCCAATCTGAATATACATGTTAACAAGATTCCTAGGTGCTCTGTATGCATGCTAAAGTCTGAGAAGCACTGATGTGGTTCTCAACACTGGCTGCGTGTTGGAATTCTCTAGGGAATTTAAAAGTACCCACCACCAGAGAGCTTCATTTGATTAGTTTGAGGTGTAGAGTTATGAAAGCCCCCAGGTGATTCTAATATGTAGCCAGATTTGAGAAATATTGACTTAGAGAAATCCTCTCAGGAAAAGGATAGAAATAAAGCATTGTAAAATGTGAGAGATGTGGCACACAGAATCAGAAGGATCAAGTTCCACGTGTCCCACATGGAAAGTTAAGAGAAAGGAGGAAATACTTTTTGAAAAGAATGAATGAGAAATTTTGAAATTAAAAGAAATATTCAGGACCTCAGGTTGATATATCAAAAGAGTTCAAAAAGGAAAAATGGAGGAAAATTCCATACATGAAAATATCATATTGGTACTTGGGGGCATTAGGTGCTGGGTGCCAAACCCCAGCAACCACTAACCGGCAGGGTTCCAGAAGGTGGAGATGGCATCGGCAATACGAAATGAGAGAGCCCCGAAGATTCTTTTCTGATCACCTGCCAAGCATCTCTGCCTTGCTGGCTCTCAGTATCTTTATTTATAGGAACAAGTTAAAGATTCTCATGAAGAAAAAAAATTTTTACAGAGTGATTTTTGATTACACAGTGTTTTTTTTAGAAAAACATAGTGCTTTGATCAGTGAAACATGTTTTTGCAGGTGCGCCTATCTACAATTCAGAGTTAGCTCCTTAAACCAAACCAAGGACATGTTATTCAGTAAGGTGTTTTTTTTTTACAGTTTCTTACATTTTGTGCCTAGACGATAAAGGGTAGACTAATGATATGGTGTTTTTTAAGCAGGTCTTACAAGCAAGAAGGCAATTGAAAGGCTTAGATGAGTTGTGTACAAAGTTTTAGCTACATTAATAATACAATGACCAAAAGTTAATCTGTCTGGCATCAAGGAGAAAGATAACTTATTTTGCAAAGGTAAAAGCACTTGCTCAAGCCTCTTTTCTATGACTGGGTGCAGAACTCTTTATTTATGGATCCTTTGAGTGTGTGGCAATATCCTTGTCAGTATAGTTTTATTTCTTATATTAAGCCCTTCATTTAACCATTTAAGAGCCCTGACAGTCTCCTCCACAGAGCTGCAGGATATCTAAGATTAAGCTATTTTTAATGATGGTAAGTATACACTGCTATATACCAGACATGGTTTTTAAATGTCAAGCATTCTGTACAAAGAATGGCAAACAAGCAGGGTGGAGAAACTAGTACCCCACACAAACTCCTCACACTTTGTGGGAGGGTCGGTGTTCTGTGCCTTGCAGAGGGAAATCACTTAATTGACCATGCAGGTGGCTCACGGCAATTAGGGGAAAAGAGCAACCTTTAAAAGTTGCAGAGTGAAAGGTAGGTCACTCTGATATGAACAAGAATAAGACAGATATTTCAACAGCAACACTCAAATGCAATTTCACTGTTTTCACCCTTCCAAACATCCAAAGTGGTGAAAGAAAAAATTTTGAACTCAGAATTTTATATCTAGTTCAACTGGTAATTCAACATGAGGGCAAAGTAAGATATTCACAGCCACACCAGGGATTAGATCAACATTGAAATACATGTGTTAGTTCAGGTTCATGGTTGAAGCACACAAAGCAGAGCTGGGAGCACAGACCATGTGCAGAAATGGCCCAGAAATGTGAGAGGTGGCATCAGGGAGCAGAGGTACAGCCCCACTGATTTTTCCTGTTGCCTCAGGCTCCAGAATGACACACAAGGACACTGTTCTTACTGATCTTGACTTCATGGAAATGTTTGATATTTTCTTCGTCATGGCTTTTTTGCATTGATTTTAATGTTGTATTTATCACATTAAAATATCATCTGTCTTTGCTGAGTTGTTTTTGTTTTGTTTTAAAATTTTGTTTATTTATTTGACAGAAAGACAGTGAGAGAGGGAAACAAGCAGAGGAAGTGTGAGTGGGAGAAGCAGGCTTCCTGCTGAGCAGGGGTCCTGATGAGGGGCTCTATCCCAGGCCCTGGGATCATGACCTGAGCCTAAGGCAGATGCTTAATAACAGGCACCCAGGGCCACTTTGCTGAGTTTTTTAATACCTCTTTAAATTTGGCATCCCCAGGTACTTGCCTAACTCACCCCACCCAACTCACCCTTGTCCTAGCCTAGCTGCCTCAAAGGTTCCAGGCCTCCAGGAATAGGAATATTTACAAAATTGCCTCAGCTCATCGGTGCCTCTAGCCCAGACCATCCAGGGTGAGGATGCCTATTCCTGCATGAAAATCAAAAACCAGGCCACCACTCAGCAGCCCCATCCTCGGCCAACCAGCAGAGCACTACAGAATGTGTGCTCGAATACTAACCACTGTAAAGATCAAAATTCATCTTGAGAACTTTGTGGTTGGAGAGGGCTCCTTCTGGGAGAAGGGAATATGACAGATGGCATAAGATATTACAGTAATTTTACTGACAAAGCACTAAGCCTATCACAGAAGAAGTTCAAAATCAATTCATCTGCTTCCCAGCAGAAGCAAGTCTAACAGTAGTTGTTCCAAAAGAAAAAGGAATTAACCAGGATACCCTAAATGTGTCTGTATGACATTCTTTTTTGTTTCTGCTACCCTGATAAGGACTTAAAATTGCATTTGTATGGAAATAAACTAAGCTCAGAAGTTATCTTCCTGTTCTGGGGCTTTAGCTCAGGAGGTTTGTGGTGAACTCCTCTCTAACTAATAGGATCTTAGGCTTGGGCCCAGCAGAGTTTCAGCTTTTGTTGTTAAAGAAAAAAACACACCCTTGTTCTGTTAAATAACAAAAATTCAACCAAGTAAATTTTAAAGATCCAAGTGGATTTATTATTTGATTCACCAATGAGGCAGGATCCCACAAAGCAAGTAGAAGGGAGTGCCAAAGGACTACAGAAAGAAAAAGGTTTTTAAAGACAGGACAAGGAAGTCATACACAGATAAAGGATTATTTTGGGTGTGGTCACCTTCCTTTGGGAACAAGAGTCTTACTATGTGGATTGCCTCATCTTCCTTTGGGAGGTGGAGAATGCACAGGTGACAGACTGCATTATTGGTGCCAAACAGAAAATTCCTAACTGACTACTTAAGACTGCATTCCAGAGGGAGGGGAGGTTGAAACTGCAGTTAAGTTAAATATTAAGCCTCCATTTGGTGACTTGACCTAACTGACCCCATTTTGGGCCCAAGGTTTGTTTTTCAATAATTCCAATCATTACAACTATGATTCCTTTAGGGGAGTTAAAAGGTTCTTTGATGGCAAACAAAGAACACTAACTCTGAGCAACTTCTTATAAGTTCTTTTTCTATTTGAATTAAAGAAAGAATTGGCTGAGCTAGAGAACTAGGTTTAAGTAGAATGGGAGCTATGCAGTGTGTTGCATAGATAGGGAAGAGCTCATGTAAGTTGTTAGGTTTTTCATAGGGAATAGAATGGAGACCACAAAGGCAAACAGGGCCAAAGAGTGAGCTTTATCACAAACACCCTCAGGTGAGGTTCTGAGATTTGGGAGAGGAGAGTCTGGGAAGTCACGCCCAGATTGGGAAGTGCAGGGGTATTTAAGCCTTATTGGTTCCGGGTCTGGATTTGGGTGGGTTTTTTCCCACATTAGGCAAGGGAACATCGTGTCCCTAGGTGATTGGCTGGGGGATGGGGAAAGTCCAGACGATGGTGGGTGTGGTCCCTGGCTGGAAATTCCTATATGGAAAGTTTTGGTTTCCTGACTAGGTTTCAATTTACTGGAGATGATGTGGTGGCCATGGCTGCTTTGGCGGGAAGATCAGCCATCTTGACCCAGTATGGGATGTCCGCCATTTTGGGTGCCCCTGTCTCTCAGCCAGCCCAACATTCCAACTTTTGTTTTATATAATGGTATGAAGGGCATCGACTCTATTCTAGCTACTTCCTGCTGATGGTTGGGCGTTGTCATAGGGGAAGTCAGAGGTGGGCAGGCGAGAGTAGGGCTGTAGGAGGAGTTGGTTTACTAAAACTCACATTGTCTCTCAAAGGCATTCCTGCAGATATCTAACAAGGCAGGGAGCAACTGAGGTTAGTAACAGGATTAAACACAGGGGTCCCGCAAGGGGGTGGAGCTGTTACCCAAGTGTGGGGGTCTAGACCCCATAGGTAGGAATCCTGGCGTCTCAACTGTATCCAGTCTCTGAGTTCGTGAATTTTGGAGGTGACTGTGCCTGACTGGTTAACATAATAGCAACCTTCTTCATTCAGGTAGAGGCAAGTGCCTCCTTTTTCTGCTGTTAGGAGGTCTAAGGGTCACCTGTTTTGTAGGGCGACGGCTACAAGGCTGGTAATCTGCGTTTGTAAGACAGTAAGAGAATCAGCAATCCGCTCCATGTCATCATTAAGTGCCTGGGAAAGCTTGTAATAAAAGTTTATTGAAGTTCTGATGCCTGCCGCTTCAGTGGCAACACTGGCGGTCAGGCCTGCCCCTCCAGTGGCAAACACTGGCTGTCAGGCCTGCTCCAATAAGTAAGGGAAAGAAGGCTGCCCGTCTGTTTCAGTGTGTAGGGACTAGAATAGACATGAGGTGATCGGGGGAATAGATGGTAGTGGAAGGAGACAGTAAGAAGAAAATGCAGTCTAGGGTGTCATTGGCGGTTAAGCACCGGTAGATTCCCTCTGGGCATGAAAGAAATATCCCAGGAGGGGTGCAGTAGGGGAGGGAGAAGATGGCAATGGAGGAGTTGAAGGTGAGGATGTCTGGAGTTGAGGAAAGGTTAAGAATAGGTATAGGTTTTCCTATAGCCCCTATGTAGACCATCTCAATTACCCAAGATAGGGAAGGGTGGTGAAAAAGAGGTTGTAAGAACTGGTGGAGGGCCTTTGGGCCAATGTGGAGAGACTGGTGAATGTCTGTGATTAGAGTGTGAACTATGTTTTCTAGCAGGGCAATTTTATTTTGGATGGAGATCCATCCCTTGTCTCCAAGTTTTCCCCCTAGGCCTCGGAGGGTTTGTATCTCCTTTTCAGAGTAAGAAGGCAGGTGGAGGGTGTTGAGGAAGAGGATTGGAGTTAAAGAGATGTTTAGGGCCAATTCCCTGGCCACTGACTCTGCCCTGTTATTGCCGTGGGAGACTGGGTCCTTGGAGGTCTGGTGGCCACAGCAGTGGACTACTGCCACCTCAGTGGGCAAGTTAAGGGCCTCAAGTAGTTTGGCAATGAGAGGTCCATTAACTATAGGAGTGCCCTTGGTGGAACCAAGGAACCACCGCTCCTGCCAAAGGATGGAGTGGGTGTGAGTTATGAGATAGGCGTATTTGGAGTCCATATATATAGTAACTCATTTTCCCTCAGACAGGTGTAGCACCTTGGGGAGAGCAATAAGTTCAGCCTTCTGGGAGGTGGTCCCAATAGGAAGGGGAGCTGTCTCTATTACTGCCTCCAAGGTGACTACAGCATAGGCTGCGGGTTTTGGCCATCTGAGGCCATAAGGGAGCTGCCATCTATGAAAAACATGCGGTCAGGGTTAGGCAATGGCTGATCAGAGAGCCCTGGGTGGGAGGAAGTGAGGTCCTCCAGGAGTTGTGGGCAGTAATGAGTGGGTTCAGGGGTGAATGAGGGTGCAGGCAACAAAGTAGTGGGGTTTAAGTGAGGGGAGGCAGAGAGAGAGAGATCTGTGGATTTTTGATAAACAACAGATGGTACAGCTGGAGATGGGAGGGGGTTAATTGGGCCAGCGATTGATGGCTGAGGAGATCCATGAGTTGGTGGGGGGAGTAGACTACAGGGGGCTGCCCCAGAGTGAGTTTAAGGGCCTCTTTAGTTAGGGAGGCAGCAGCCTCCAGTGCCCTAAGATACAGTTGCCATCCTCGAGTGGTGGTATCCAATTGTTTGGATAGATAGGCTATGGCCCTGTGTGTGGGCTCCACTGGTTGGGCTAGAAGGCCCGTGGCTGAGCCGGAGCACTCATCGGTGAAGAGATGGAAGGGTTTAGAGAGGTCAGATAGTGCCAGGACTGGCCGGCAGTGAGGCAGTCCCACAGTTTGGAGAATACATGCCGAACTGAGGTGGGATCAGTGAGGGGACCCTGGGGGGGTTTCCTTAGCCACTTGGTATAAAGGTCGAGCCAAGATTGAGAAATTCAGAATCCAATGCCTAAAGAAGCCTACAAGCCCAAGAAAGGAAAGTATCTCATCTGCGGTTTGAGGAGGCTGGCGTTCCTAGAGGAGGCAGATGCAGTACCCAGTAAGGGACTTAGAGGTGGGAGTCAGGAGGATGTCCAGTTATGTGACTGAGGGGGTGCACAGCTGGGTCTTGGAAAGGGTGACCTGATACCCTTTCTCCCCCAAGAAATTGAGTAGGGTGGAGGTGAGAGAGGGGCTGCAGAGGAGGAGATCATCTACATATTGTAGTAGGGTGCTGGCCTTAAGGGCACATTGCAGCAGGTCCGTGGCCAAAGCCTGGCCAAAAATATGGGGGATGTCTTAGAATCCCTGAGGCAGGACTGTCCAGGTCAGCTGCCCAGAGACATGTGTATCTAGGTCCTCCCAGGTAAAGGCAAAGAGGAAGCAGGAGTCAGGGTGCAGGGGGATAGTAAAGAAGACATCCTTTAAGTCTAATACAGTAAAGTGGGAAGTGTTAGACGGGACATGAGACAACAGGGAGTACAGATTGGGGATGACTGGATGAAACGGGACTATAGCCTCATTAATGAGCTGCAGGTCCTGCACCAGGTGGTAGGCCCCCGAGGGTTTATGGGCTGGCAGGATAGGGGTGTTACAGGGGGAGCTGATGGGGATCAGGAGTCCCTGCCATCTCAGCAGATCAATGATAGTCTTGAGACCCTGGCAGTGAGTTAAGAAAAGGGGAAACTGTGCTTGGGAGGGGAACTTGGAACTACTTTTTAGCTGTATTTTGACAGGGGTATGGTGGGAGACAATGACGGGTATAGAAGTGTCCCATACCTGGGGGTCTACTGCAGGTAGACTATCTGGGGCAGGGGTCGGAGGGGAAGGAAGGAGGGGTAAGACAAGACACTCTGAAACCAAGGGAGAAAGAGAGAGATGAATAGTAGCTCGCAGTTTTTGGAGGATATCCCTTCCCAGTAGGGGGACCGGGCAAGAGGGAATTATGAGAAATGAGTGGGAGAAGGGGAAACCATCCAGGCTGCAAGTAAGGGGAAGGGTTACCCTAGGAGAGGAGGAGGTCCCATCAATCCCCATGACAGTGACTGGTGAGGTTCATGTAGGTCCCAAGTAGGATGGCAGAACTGAGTAGGTAACCCCTGTGTCCATCAAAAAGGAAATGGACCTACCTGCTACCTGGAGCATGACCCTGGGCTCGGCCTGGGTGAGAGGGGTAACTGAGTCTGGGCTCCATCAGTCGTCCTCCAACCTGAGCAGTTGGAAGGCCGGACTTACCATCTCAGGGTTGCCCCCATGTAGAGGCACTGAGGATTCCCTGAGGTTAGGGCAGTCTGATTTCCAGTGTCCCATCATGCAACATTGAGGACAAGGTCAAGTTGGTGCCTTTGGATTGAGACATTGACGGGCCCAGCGTCCCTCAGCCCCGCATTTGAAGTAGGCCCCTGGAGGGGTGCGGTTGGCTGCTCCCCTCTGTTGGTTCCCGGAGCTGGCCGGCCGCAGGGCTGCCACCAAGGCCTGGGTCTGTAGCTGAACCTTCTGCTGGAGCCTGGCCTGCCATTTAAATTCTGCTGCCCTCTTTGGGGAGTTAAAGACTAAATGCCATTTTCACCAGGTCGGAAATGGGGGTTGGGAGCCCTCCTCAGGCTTTTTTAACTTTTTCCAAATGTCTGGTGCTGATTGGGAGATGAAATGAGTGGCTAAGACTGTGGCCCCTGCCAGAGAGGCCGGATTTAAGGGAGTAAATTGAGTTAAAGCCTCGGTTAGCCAGTTAAGGAACACGGCAGGGTTCTCGTCAGGGGCCTGAATAATTTCCCTGATCTTATCATAGTTAACAGCCTTATTGGAGGCCGCCTGCATTCCAGCAATAAGGCATTGGATCATGCGGTCATGTCATTGGTGGCCATCTTGGCCATTTTGGTAATCCCAGTCGGGTTCCCTGATCTTATCATAGGATAGACCTCCCACAGGGGGCAAACGAGGTGGGGGGATGGATTCTGATCCCGGGACCAGGTACAAGCAGAGATGGGAGGGGAGGAGAGAGTGTTGGGGGGTGAGCAGGGCTTGGTGTTGGTCCCGAGGGGTAGAGCTTCAGGAGCTTCAGGAGGCGTTGGAGTAGCCAGAGCTGGGGATGGTTCTAGGGTCTGAGGGAGATTAGGAGATACAGGGGAGGTATCTGGGGTGGCAGTAAGAGGGGGACTCTTACAGGGGGCCCCAAAAGGTCTTCAGGAGGTTCGGAAAGAGGAGAGGGAGAGGGTGGATCAGGGTCCTTGGGAGCAGTAGGCAGAAGGGTCGGAGGGAGAGAGTGGGCAAGGAGGACCTGAGAGATTGAGCAGCGGGAGCATAGTGAAGGCTGAGAGCATAAGGCCCAGAAAGCCTGGATATAAGGGACTTCGGACCGTTTGCCTTGGTGCCTACAGAGGTTGTCCAGATCCATGAGTATCTGATAATCAAAGGTGCCTTCGGGGGGCCACTGTGATTGGTTGTCCAATTGATATTGGGGCCAAGCAATGGTACAGTAATGTATTAGGCGTCACCTTTGTAAATCCTGATCCAACTTTAGGGTTTGAAGTTTGGCCAGAAGGCAGCCCAGAGGCATTTTAGGGTTGAATTTGAACTGGGAGGTTCCCATAGTCCCTTCACCTATCAACTCAGGGCATGAAGGAAGGCGTCCCCTCATCGGTGTGCTGGGTTGCTGTTTGGAATGGAAGGTAGTTGCCATGGAAGGGGGACGTCTCCCAATTCCTCAGAACTATGGGGCCACCAGGTGGCCAGAGGCGGTTGCCCTGATGTGGCCGCAATTAGGACCAGGGCATCCCAGAGAAGGATTGGGAACGAGGGAACACTCATCACTGCAGGCTTCAGGAGATGTCTGGAGAGAGAGAGATGTCTGGAGACCGCAAAGGCAAACAGGGTCCAAAGAGTGAGCTTTATTGCAAGCACACTCGGGTGAGGTTCTGCAACTCGGGAGAGGAGAGTCGGGGAAGCACGCTGGGTTGGGGAGTGCAGGGGTTTTTAAGCCTTATTGGTTCTGGGTCTGGATTTGCATGGTTTTTTTTCCACATTAGGCAAGGGAACATCATGTCCCTAGGTGATTGGCTGGGGGTGGGGAAAGTCCAGACAATGGTGGGTGGTCCCTAGCTGGAAAGTCCTATATGGAAAGTTTTGGTTTCCTGGCTAGGTTTCAATTTACTGGAGATGATGTGGTGGCCATGGCTGCTTTGGTGGGAAGATCAGCCATCTTGACCCAGTCTGCAATGTCTGCCATTTTGGGTGCCCCTGTCTCTCAGCCAGCCCAACATAAGTGTCAGGTAATAGTTGACAACTTTGTCAGAGCTCATTCATTCCAACAACAGTCCTCCAACTGATGATTTGCATCCTAGCTTTACTTCACTCAAGATTCAAAGTCCACAAAAAACTAATGTACTTGTCCATGTTTGGGTCATGTGCCGACACTAACTGCTCTCAATGAGTGAGGAAAGGCTCTCTACAGAGACATGAGGGTGCTGTGACTGAAAGAAGCAGGTACTTGATGATCAAGTATAGAGGAGCCATGTCTTCTCAGAAATTAAGGGCACACTTTTAAGCATGTTGAAGTATCAATGTTTCCCTGGCACATTTCAAGAATATATGAAAGTTTTTAAAAATGCACTGATACATAAGAAACAAATCGTTATCATTACTTTCATCATCATCAACAATGACTAATGTTTATTATTTGGACTATTTGGCCAAGACTTCACAAAAGCAGGATGTTTTCTGTGGGCCAGGGAGGGCATATGAAATGGCTTGAGTTTTTCAGTAGAAGAAATAAAGAGGTGGAGGTATGCCTGGGTGGCTCAGTTGGTTGAGCGTCTGACTCGAATTCAACTCAGGTCATGATCCCAGGATTATGGGATCAAGCCCAATGTCCAGCTCCATGCTTGCTTGGAGTTTGCTTGTCCCTTTCCTTCTGTTCCTTCTCTCTTCCCACTCTCCTCTCTCTCTCTCTCTCTCTCTCTCTCTCTCTCTCTCTCTCAAATAAATAAAGAAATAAAATGTTTTTAAAAGAAGAAATAAAAGGGGTGGGTTAATATTGGCAAATGCTTCTGAAGATCTTGGCATCCTGCTGTAACCCAAATTGCATTGTCTATGCTACCCCAGAGCCCATATATCCATTAGGCACAGTGGCACATTGCCCAGGAGCCACAATACTGTTGAACAGTGCACAAAATCGTTTTTAAATCAGAAGGAAAAAGCGAATTTTTAAGTTTAAGAAAATGTACAATATTATGTATTTTCTTTATACCACGTAGTTGTTAAATATAACAATAAAAGTCATAGAGCAGCCTTGAGTCATTCTCTCACAAAAGAATTTGTATGTTCTGTGGAGAAGAGCTAGGGACACTCCTTCCTCTTAACTAAGAGTCTTCCTACATCTCATACTAGACCTTGCTAAATTATTCCTAATACTTACCAAGGATGGGGGCTGCAAATATTCACAGATCCCACATTCTTTATGCAATAAACATTCATTAACTATCCAGTACAGGCCAGATACTCCGAAAACTACTGGGACTACAGTTGTGGCAGGATAGACATATTCTTTGTGTTCATACAGATTAAAGTCTATTGGAGTAATAGGTAACCAGAATGCTTATCATACTTGGCTAAAATTACCCAGTTAATAGGGGAATATATATCCATATCTAAGATTTTTTAAGATAATATTTTTAAGGGGTGCCTGGGTGGCTCAGTGGGTTAAAGCCTCTACCTTCAGCTCAGGTCATATCTCAGGGTCCTGGGATTGAGGCCTGCATCGGGCTCTCTGCCCAGTGGGGAGCCTTCTTCCTCCTCTCTCTCTGCCTGTTTGTGATCTCTCTCTGTCAAATAAATAAATAAAATCTTTTTTAAACAATATTTTAAAGTAATCTCTACACCCAAAAGAGGGCCATGAACTTACAACCCGAAGATCAAGAGTCACATACTCTACCAACTGAGCCAACCAGGTAACCCATATATCTAATATTTTTTATGGTGCTCATCATAGCACACATAACCCATCCCCTGAACTTCATATCCACACACGTGTATACACAGAGGTCAGCCAAATATGTTGTCTCCTCTTTTGGATCCTATTCCCAAATCCCCACGTTAATGCCTGCATTAAAATTTTTATAAGAATTGTCATTCAAACAGTGTACAGTCTTTCTCATTAGGATACAATAAGTATAGAGGAAGGGATAGGGGAGGAAGGAAGGAAGGAAGGAAGGAAGGAAGGAAGGAAGGAAGGAAGGAAGGAAGGAAGGGTGTAGATAAATTGAGAGAAGAATTAACATGGGGATAAAAGGAGATATGAATAGAGAGATGAATGGATGAGTGGATGGATAGATAAATAAATATGTGAAAGAGGAAAATAGTAGATGATAGAAGGATAGATGGTCTGATAAATATATGGAAATTTGACTGTAGGGATGAATAAGTATATGGAGAGAGGAAGGAAAGATTAGATTGAGGAAAAGATGACTAGAGAGATATGTGGAGGGATGTGTTACTAAAAAAATTACATGGAAATACAGGAAATAATGGATATAGAAGTTTGAACGGGCAGATGGTATAAAAATAAATGGATGGATGGATGTGTAGATATACTGATTAGTGACATGCTAATAAATAAATGGGTAGTTGGGTGGAGGAATAGATAGAATAATTGAGGAAGGATTGAATTAGGGAAGTTTGGATAGGCATTTGGAAGGAAGGATAGCTGGATGAAGTGGTGGATGATTGCAAGGTGGATAAATTGATTACTGGGAGCATAGATGGGCAAACAAATCAAGGCATAGCTCAAGTAATACAGGGATGAATGGAGCTTTGTTTAGTGGAAGGAGTGGTAGATTTGTGAGTGCATGAATTTATGAGTGTATTGCATGAATATTTGGATCAATATGTGATGAATTGATAAATTAAAATTCAACTTACAAATGGGTAAGTGAGTAAGCATATATGAAAAGACATTGTATATAACTTAATATACTAGAATGTGGTACACAAAGTATCATGTTACTGGCTAGCCTGATATTGCTTCTAACTATTCAGGGATGTTAATGTCAGAAGGCATTTGAGGTAATAAGCTGTGTGAAAGGAGACATCAGTTTGGACTGTGGTCACACATGAAGGCTTTATGGGGATGTTGGCACATTCATCAACGTGAATAAAACATTGGGTTGATATGGAGTGGGAAGTCCCCATCTCTTCCTCCTCAGGTGAAGAAGTGCTCTCCTCTTCTTTGCCTCTCTGAGACAATTTGTCTCTGCCAGAGTCTATCAATGATAAATTGCTTGTTGTTGTTGTTAATTAAATAACAAAATATGTGGAATGGGATGACATTCTGCAAATACTCAATTACTCTTTTCAGGGGTGTACTTCTGCATATATTTATTCAATGAGCTACATATTTTAGAAGGGCCTGCTCTATGCCAAGCCTTGGCAAATTCCATGTGGAAGACAGAAAAGAATTAGACAATCATTGTGTTGTATTGAGTCCCAGATATCCAGCACTTTCCAGGTACATCCTGGGCATATTTTGTAACTCACTTCATCCCCACAGCAATGTTATGAAGTAAGTGCTATTATTATCCCCATGTCAAAGATGAGGTCACTGAGGCACAATGAAGTTAATACACATAAAGGACATATGTCAGACCCTGTTATAAGTATTCAAAATATTACTCATTTACTATGCCCTGCTATAATAGATTGCAAAAATGGTCACAGTCCTTCAGCACTCCCTGCCCTCATACTTTTACAATGTCATTTTATAGCCACTTCCATCAATAGATGGACTATTTCCTCACCTCTTGAAGCTGGGCTGATTGGCAACTACCATAGGACAACAAAATGTGACAGACATGATGTGTCAGTTCTGAGCCTAGACCTTAAGGGACATTGTGAGTTTCCTGTGTCTTGGACACCAATGTCACCATGTGAACAAACCCAAGCCAGCCTGCTAGAGGATGAATGACCATGTGGCACAGCTACCTCAGTCACTGCAGCTGAAGCTAACCAACTTCTAGACATGTGAGATGAAAGCACTCAGTCCCCAGATGACCCACAACTGACCAGAGACACCTGAGCAAGCCCACTGGAGATTAGCTAAGCTTGTCCCTGATCTGTAGAACTGCCCAGTTGAGCCCTAGACTCATAATCAAGAGTCACAGTTGTGTTAAGCCACTGATTCTGAATGGTTTGAAGGGGTTTGGTAGGGACTCCTAAAGCCCATACAAGTTTTAAAAGGACACATACTCAAAAAGGCCAAGATATAAAGATGTGGGAACACAAAGAAGGAAAGATCTCTCCTCAACAGAGTAAGGGGACTTATGCCTCCCTGGTCAAGTCTTGGTCAAGCCTGGGTCAAGCCTCAAGGGAGGATGACATCCATACAACAGTTGTAGCCTAAGTCCTAAAAGTCTACCCTAAGAGCTTCAGATTCATGGATGAGCCAGGCTCTCTCCTATTGGTAGGCACTGAAAAGACTCACTAAGGCATCAAGCTGGTCAGGACAAGCAGCACCACACCTCCACTTGGGTGGACTTGGGGCCAGATTGCTGGACACTCAGCCATAACCCAAAACGCCCAGCCAAGGGCCAGCTCCCTACCTCCCTGCCCTGCTGTGTGCCCCCCATGGTCCTCATCCCCATATTCTGTCAGCATTCCTAATAGCTCCTGTCAAGAGCCATGCAGCTCCAGATTCAGGAAAATGTTTAAAACCATGTTCAATATCAAAATGAGATAGGAGAATCTATGTTTAATTCAACAAGGAAGGAACTAGCTTTAGAAATGATAGGCAGTAGGCAAGAGGATGGAGGTGGCTCTCAGCAGCCACTGCAATTAGCAGCACAACACATAGTACATGCTAGCTCACAGGGAAACAATGCAAAACAAACATCAGGCAGGCAACTGCAGAGGGGACCAGGTGTGATTGCCAAACTGGCTTTGATCAAAAAGGTACACATGCTCATAGTTTAAGAGCCAAGTAGCTTGGAGGGGGCAAGATGGCAGAAAGTAGGGGACCCTGTTTCACATGGTCCCCTGAAATGAGCTAAATATCTACCAGAACACTCTGAACACCCATGAAAGCAGCCTGAAATGTAAGACTACACACTTCTGGATCTCTACAGAGGCAAAGAGCACCAGTGGAGAGGTAAAGCAGAGCGGGAGTGCTCGGGTTGATTTTGGAGGAGAAACAGAAGGGGGAGGGAGCCACCAGAAGCGACCCACTGGAAATTAATTCCCCAATACAAAAGTGCCCTGGGCTTGGGGACTAGCATCAACTTGCAGTCTGGTTAAAAGCACTCAGAAACAAAACCTCTTAAGAGACAAATGGGGAAATCTCACGGCTACTGGCAGGGACATAAAACTGCAGTCTGGGGCCAGCGATAGAAGGCACTCCCCAGGGCCTGAGTAAACCCACGGGGGGGGGGGGGGCAGTCCCTGAAACTGTGCTTGCACCACCACTTGCACTAGGCACAGGCAACCTCCCCTGGAGGTCACTCTTTCTGCAGCCTTCCGCATGAAGTGCATGACCGCCAGGTCCAAGAACACCCAGCGTGGGTGTGGGCTCCAGAAAGTGGTCCTGACAGCAACAAGCTCACACAAACCAGTATCACTCGCAGTTTCTGTGGGATGGGAGTGAAGGGACAAGCGGGGGACCTCGGGCGCCATTCTGGCTGGTGACTAGGGATGTGTGCTACCTGTGAGAGGTGGTGGGGTGCAGGGGAGAGTGCAGAGAGGGAGTCTGTGTGTCCCAGACCATCCAGAGGGGGCTGACTGAGGCTTCTCTCTGAGACGGAGGTCTGAGTGTGGACAGCTTACTTTGCTCTGACTCTCCAAAAAGCGGCAAAAAGCCAAAAAAGAACAAAAACCTCCAGAGAACAAAAGACTGAAAAACTCAATAGAGCGCAGCCCCTTCATAGGGGCAGGGAGACTCAGCCCAAGCAACACTGACTGAAAAAGAACTCAGCAATCCCCTCCCCCAAAAGGCAAGCCAGAAGAACAAGAGGACAATCACAGAAGGGTCTTCGTAAAAGTGTAAAACCCCAACATCGGGGAAAAAAACCAATATATTACGCTCCTGGTACTACCCCAAAACCTGTGTATTTTATAGATGCAGCTTTTCATTTTATTTTTTTAACTTCTTTTCATTTTTATTTAAGTTCTTTTAAAATTTTAAATTCATTCTCATGATTCTTGTTTTTTTATTTTTTAACCCACTTATTATTACAAGTTGATATTTAATACAACATTCCATAACTTCTTACCTTGAACTTTTTTGCATGCATGTGTTTGTTTGTTTCTTTCTTTTTTTAAATATACATATAGATTTAATCTTCAAGGTAATCCTTCATTCCTATTTAATACTACTCCTATATATAAACCAGTTTTAATTTCCCTATATTTCTAGAAAGTTGAGTCCTCTAATAATAATAAGATACAACCAGGAGGAACTGAAATACTTTCCTCACCCATAACGAAGGCTTGTACTCACCTTCCCATCTTATTGTTCTGTCAGTGGTTCTGTGTATTTGTTTTTTGCCTTTGTACTATGTATATATTATTCTTGGGGGGTTTTTTGGGCTGGGTTTTGCTCTTTGCTTTTTTTCCCCTTTCTTCTACTTTTGACAGTGTTTTTGTTTCTGTGCCATATCAATCCTATGATTGGGGCCATTTTGGCCAGGTTTTTTCTTGCTTTTTTTCTCTTTTTCTCTTTTTTCTTTCTTATGCCTTTTTGGTGGTGACTTCTGATTTCTCCAAAACCTTACAAGGGACAATTTGCCTGAATCATGATTGATATATTCAGCTATACATCCCCTCAACCATCCCTCACCAATGACTCAGAGGAGGAACAACCAACAGAAGAAAAACCTCAGAGACTGCAACCCCTGCCACAGAACTACTAGATATGGACATAAACAATATGACAGAAATGGAATTCAAGGTAGCAATCATCTAAGCAATGGCTTAGTTAGAAAATACCATTGGTGGCAAGACAGAGTCTCTAAGAGTGGAAGTGAAAGCCAACCTGGCAGAGGTTAAAAATGCTATAAATGAGATCAAATCGAACTTAAATAGTCTAACAGCTAGGGTAAGTGAAGCAGAAGATCACGTTACTGATCTAGAAGACAGACTGATTGAGAAGGAGGAGCAGAAGAACTCTTGGAACAAACAACTAAACTCCCATGAAAACATAATTAGGGGAATAAATGACCCCATGAAATGCTGCAATATTGGAATTATTGGAATCCTGAGGGAGTTGAGAGAGAAAGAAGACGAGAAGATATAGTTGAATAAATCCTGGATGAAAATTTCCCTAATCTGGGGAATGAAACAAGTGTTCATGTCCTAGAGGCAGAAAGGACACCCCCCAAGATCAACGAGGCTAGAAAAACCTTCAGGCACATAATTGTGAAATTCATGAATCATAAATTCAAAGAATATGCCTTAAGGGCAGCTAGGGGGAAGAGATCCCTTATGTACAGAGGGAGGACCTTCAAAATAATGTCAGACCTGTCCACAGAAATCTGACAAGTCAGAAAGGGCTGGCAAGACATATTCAGGAAACTAAATGAAAAAAATATGCAACCAAATATAATATACCCAGCAAGGCTGATTTTCAAAATGGATGGAGAGATTCCAGGGATGGAAAAGTCTAGATTATGTGACCACCAAGCTAACACTACAAGAAATATCAAAGGGGATTCTATAAAAGAGGAATGAACCCAAGAGTGACACAGAACAGGAATTTACAGAGGCAACCTATAGAAACAGGAACTTCATAGGCAACATGATGTCAATGAAAATGTATCTTTCAATAATTACTTTCAATGTGAATGGCCTAAATGCTCCAATAAAACAGCACAGGGTTTTAGACTGTATAAAACAATAGGACTCATCCATATGTGTCTACAAGAGACATATTTTGAATCTAAAGATACATCCAGACTGAAAGTGAGGAGATGGAGAACCATCTTTCGTGCCAATGGGCCTCAAAGGAAAGCTGGGGTAGCAATTCGCATATCAGACAAATCATATTTTAATCTAAATACTGTAGTCAGGGATACAGAAGGACACTACATCATTCTCAGAGGGTCTATCTACCAAGAATCTAACAATTGTTACAATCTAACAATTGTAAATATGTATGCCCCCAACATGGGAGCCACCAAGCACATAAGCCAACTGTTTAGAAAAATAAAAAGTCATATTGATACAAATACATTAATTATAGGAGATATTAACACACCACTCTCAGCAATGAACAGATCATCTAAACAGAAAAATCAACAAAGAAACAAGACCTTTGAATGACACATTGGACCAGATGGATTTCATAGATCTATTCAGAACATTCCATGCTTAAACAACAGAATAATCATTCTTCTCGAGTGCACGTGGAACTTTCCCCAGAATAGACCACATACTAGGTCATACATCAGGTATCAACTAATAGCAAAATATTGAGATTTTCACCTGCATATTCTATGACCACAATGCCTTGAAACTGGAACTCAAGCACAAGAAAAAGTTCAAAAGGAATTCAAATACTTGGAAGCTAAAGACTATCCTGCTCAAGAATTTTTGGATCAACCAGGAAATCAAAGAAGAACTTAAGCATTTCATGGAAACCAATGAGAATGAAGATACATCAATCCAAAACCTATGGGATACAGCAAAGGTGGTACTAAGGGGGAAATATATAGCCATCCAAGCCTCACTCAAAAAAATTGAAAAATCCCAAATACACTAACCGTCTTTAGACCTTAAAAAACTGGAAAATCAACAACAAATTAAACTCCCCACACAAGACAGGAAATAATTATGATTAGGGCAGAGATCAATGAATTAGAAACGAGAGATACAGTAGAACACATCAATGAAACTAAAAGCTGGTTCCTTGAAAGAATTTAAAAGATCAAGGTGCCTGGGTGGCTCAGTGGGTTAAGGCTTCTGCCTTCAGCTTGGGTCATGATCTCAGGGTCCTGGGATCGAAACCCACATCAGGCTCTTTGCTCAGCAGGGAGCCTGCTTTCCTCCTCTCTCTGCCTACCTCTCTGCCTACTTGTGATCTTTCTCTCAGTCAAATAACTAAATAAAATCTTTAAAAAGAAAGAATTTAAAAGATTGATAAATCATTGACCAAACTAATCCAAAAGAAAAGGGAGAGGACCCAAAATAATAAAATTATGAATGAAAGGGGATAGATCATGACTAACACCAAGGAAATAGAAACAATCACCAGAAACTATTATTAACAGTTTTATGCCGACAAGTTAAACAACCTAGAAGATATGGATGCATTCCTGGAAACCTATAAACTTCCAAGACTGAAACAGAAAGAAATTGATAACCTGAATAAAACAATATCTAGTAACAAGATTGAAGCAGTGACCAAAACTTACCAAAAAACAAGAGCCCAGGACCTGACAGATTCCCTCGGGAATTCTACCAAATATTCAAAGAATAAATAATACCTATTCTCCTGAAGCTGTTTCAAAAAATAGAAACAGAAGGAAAACTCAGACTCTTTTTATGAAGCCAGCATTACTTTAATCCCCAAACCAGGCAAAGACCCCATCAGAAAGGAGAATTTCGGAACAATATTCCTGATGAACATGGATGCCAAGATTGTTAACAGAATCCTAGCTAATAGGATCCAACAGTACAGTAAAAAGATTATCCACCCCAACCAGGTGGGATTTATCCCTGGGATGCTTAGGTGGTTCAACATTCACAAATCAATTAATGTGATAAAACAAATCAATAAGATAATGGAGAAGAATCGGGCACCTGGGTGGCTCAGTTGGTTAAGCAATTGCCTTTGGCTCAGATCATGATCCTGGAGACCCGGGATCGAGTCCCACATCGGGCTCTCTGCTTGGGAGGAGGCCTGCTTCTCCCTCTCTCACTCCCCCTGCTTGTGTTCCCTCTCTAGCTGTGTTTCTCTCTGTCAAATAAATAAAAATCTTTAAAAAAAAGATAATGGAGAAGAATCACATGGTCCTCTCAACTGATGCAGAAAAAGCATTTGACAAAATACAGCATCGTTCCTAATTAAAACTCTTCAAAATATAGGGTAGAGGGAATATTCCACAGCTTCCTAAAATCTATCTACGAAAAACCCACAGCAAATATCATTCTCAATGGAAAAAAACGGACAGTTCTACCATTGAGATATTGTTCAACATAGTGTTAGAAGTCCTAGCAACAGTGATCAGACAACAAGAAAAAATAAAATGTCTTCTAATTGGCAAAGAAGAAGTCAAACTCTCTTTTTGCTGATAACATGACACTTTATATGAAAAACCCAAAAGACTCTACCCCCAAACTACTGAATCTCATACATCAATTTAGTAAGGTGGCAGGATACAAAATCAATGCACAGAAATCAGTTGTGTTCTTATACACTAACAATGAAAATATAGAAAGGGAAATCAGAGAATCAATTCCATTTACTATAGCAGCAAAAACCATTAGCTACCTAGGAATAAACTTAACCAAAGAAGTTAAGGATCTATACGTGAGGAACTTCAGAACGCTCATGAAAGAAATTGAAGAAGACACAAAAAGATGGAAGACATTCCATGCCCATGGATCAAAAGAATAAATATTGTTAAAATGTCTATACTGTCCGGGGGACCTGGGTGGCTCAGTTGTTAAACAACTGCCTTTGGCTCATGTCATGATCCTGGAGACCCCGGATCAAGTCCCACATCGGGCTCCCTGCTTGGCGGGAAGCATGCATCTCCCTCTCTCACTCCCCCTGCTTGTGTTCTGTCAGGGACGTGGGTGATCCGCCCCTCTTGCCATGCCCAAGCCACCGGAAAACTTTGATGGAGGTACCTGTGAATGTGAATGAAAGACCCTCTGGGCTTCCCCCACACACAGAATCCGGAAAGCCACATACCCTGTGGGTCATGGCAATATGTCCTTTGTGTGCTTATTCAAGACATATAGTTCCATTCAATCCTCTTCTTGGTAATCATATCTCTGTATCTCTTATCTGTATTTCTTGATCCCTGTGCCTCAATGGTCTCAATTTCTGTGAGTTTAAGCAATCACTCTGTACCCTGCAGTAACAATACTAATCCTGTCTCTAGGGCGGGTACAAAAGCAGTTAAAGATTTAACTGCACCACCCAACTTCCTCACTTTTGAATAATAAAAGACTGGGACCCCAGTCAGTCAAGAGAGACTGAGAGACAAAGGCAGAGGTAGAAAGAAACAGCAAGAGAGCCTTAGAGGAGAGCAGCAAGAAACAGAGAGAGCCTGCAAAGAGAGAGACAGAAGCAAAGAAGCAAGAAAGCTGCAGAAAGAAAAGCAGACAGAGAGTAAGAGAGACAGAAGAAGATAAGTAGAGTAAGAGGGCCAAAGCCAGAGTTAGAGAGCTAGAGCTAGAAAGCCAATGCTAAAAAGCCAGAGCATGAGCCTGAGCCTGCTTCATAGGTCTCTCCTGACTGACGTTGGGTCTGTCAGCTTGCATTAGATATCCGTGTCCAAGTCATTATTTCACCCGCCAGACATCCTGTGGTTTGGGACCCACATCTCTGCTGAGGCTGGCTCCCCAGCGGTGACAGTGTTCCCTCTCTGGCTGTGTTTCTCTCTGCCAGATACATAAAATCTTTTTTAACAATTTCCAGAGCCATCTATACTTTCAATGCCATCCCAATCAAAATTCCACCAACAGTTTCCAAAGTGCTGGAACAGACAATCCTAAAATTTATATGGAACCAGAAAAGACCCCAAATTACTAAGGAAATGTTGAAAAAGAAGAACAAAGCTGGGAGCATCACATTACCTGATTTCAAACTTTACTACAAAGCTGTGATCACCAAGGCAGCATGGTACTCGACCCACAACTCTATGGTCAAATAATCTTCGACAAAGCAGGAAAAAATATTTAGTGGAAAAAAGACAGTCTCTTCAATAAATGATGCTAAGAAAATTGGACAGCTAGCTACATATAGAAGAATGAAACTCAACCATTCTCATATGCCACACACAAAGATAAACTCAAAATGGATGAAAGACCTCAATGTGAGGCAGGAATCTATCAAAATCCTAGAGGAGAACATAGGCAGTAACCGCTATGACATTAGCCACAGCAACTTCTTTCAAGATATATCTCCAAATGCAAAGGAAGCAAAAGGGAAAATAAACTTTTGGGACTTCATCAAAATAAAAGGCTTCTGCACAGCAAAGGAAACAGTCAACAAAACAAAGTGGCAACCCATGGAATGGGAGAAGGTATTCACAAATGACAGTACAGAGGGCTTGTATCTAAGATCTGTAAAGGGCTTGTATCTAAGATCTGTAAAGACCTCCTCAAACTCAACAACAACAAAAAAAGATGATCACATCAAAAAATGGGCAGGAGACATGAACAGACACTTCTCCATGGAAGACATACAAATGGCTAACAGACACATGAAAAATGTTCAGCGTCACTAGCTCTCAGGGAAATTCAAATCAAAACCACACTGAGATACTGCCTTACACCAGTCAGAAAGGCCAAAATTAACAGGACAGGAAACAACAAGTGTTGGAGAGGCTGTGGATGAAGGGGAACCCTCTTCACTGTTGGTGACAATGCAAGTTGGTACTGCCACTTTGGATAACAGTGTGGAGATTCCTTAAGAAATTAAAAATAGAGGGGCGCCTGGGTGGCTCAGTTGGTTAAGCAACTGCCTTCGGCTCAGATCATGATCCCGGAGACCCAGTATCGAGTCCCACATCGGGCTCCCCTGCTCGGCAAAAAGCCTGCTTCTCCCTCTCTCACTCCCACTGCTTGTGTTCCCTCTCTGGCTATGTTTCTCTCTGTCAAATAAATAAAATCTTTAAAAAAATAAATTAAAAATAGAGCTACCCTATTAACCTGCAAATGCACTACTGGGTATTTACCCCAAAGACACAGATGTAGTGAAAAGAAGGGCCATATGTACCCCAATGTTCATAGCGGCAATGGCCACAATCACCAAACGGTGGAAAGAGCCAAGGTGCCCTTCAACAGACGAATGGATAAAGAAGATGTGGTACATATATACAATGGAATACTACGCCTCCATCAGAAAGGATGAATATCCAACTTTTGTAGCAACATGGACTGGATTGGAAGAGATTATGCTGAGTGAAATGAGCCAAGTAGAAAAAGTTAAGTATCACATGGTTTCCCTTATTTGTGGTGCATAAGGGGTAATATAGAGGACAGTAGGAGAAGGAAAGGAAATGGGAAGTAGGGTAATTCAGGGAAAGAAACGAAACATGAGAGACTTTGGACACAGAAACAAACTGAGGGACTTGGAAGGAGGGGTGGGGGGATGGGAGAGCCTGGTGGTGGGTATTCAGGGCACCTATTGCATGGAGTACTAGGTATGGGGCATGGGCAACGAATCTTGGAACACCGAAAAAATAAAATAAATTTAAAGTAAAAAATAAAATGAATGGGACAACAAGAAATTAAGGAATTTTAAAAATATATGGAAGCAAATGAAAATGTAAACATAAAACTTCAAAATCTTTGGGATGCAACAAAGGCTGTCCTAAGAGGGAAATATGTAGCAAGAGAGGCTTTTCTCTAGAAACAATTCTCAAATACACAGCCTAAATTTATAGCTAAAGGCGCTGGGAAAGGATCAGCAAACAAAGCCTAAATCCAGCAGGAGAAGATAAATAATAAAGATTAGAGCAGAAATCAATGATATAGAAACCAAACCAAAACAAACAAAATTGACAACAGAACAGATCAATGAAAGTAGGAGCTGGTTTTTTAAAAGAATCAATGGGATTGATATCATACACAAAGATAAACTTGAAATGGTTGAAAGACCTCAACGTGAGGCAGGAATCCATCAAAATCCTGGAGGAGAACATAGGCAGTAACCTCTTTGACATCAGCCACAGCAACTTCTTTCAAGTGATGTCTCCAAAGACAAAGGAAACAAAAGCAAAAATAAAATTTTGGGACTTCATCAAAATAAAAAGCTTCTTCACAGCAAAGGAAACACTCAACAAAACAAAGAAGCAACCCACAGAATGGGAGAAGATATTTTCAAATAACACTATAGACAAAAGGCTGATATCCAAGATCTATAAAGAACTACTCAAACTCAACAACCAAAAAAAAGATGATCTCATCAAAAAATGGGCAGGAGACATGAAGAGGCACTTCTCCATAGAAAACATACAAACTGACTAACAGATACATGAAAAAATTTTCATCAACATTAGCCATCAGGGAAATTCAAATCAAAACCACATTGAGATACCACCTTACGCCAGTTAGAATGACCAAAAGTAACAGGAAAGGAAACAAGTGTTGGAGAGACTGTGGAGAAAGGGGAACCCTCTTACACTGTTGGTGGGAATGCAAGTTGGTGCAGCCACTTTGAAAAACAGTGTGGAGATTCCTTAAAAAATTAAAAATAGAGCTACCCTATGACCCTGTAATTGCACGACAGGGTATTTACCCTAAAGATACAAATGTAGTGAAAAGAAGGGCCATATATACCCCAATGTTCATAGCAGCAATGGCCACAATCACTGATTTGTGGAAAGAGCCAAGGTGCCCTTCAACAGACGAATAGATAAAGAAGATATGGCCTATATATACAATGGGGTATTATGCCTCCATCAGAAAAGATGAATTCCCAATTTTGTATTTGTAGCAACATAGATGAGATTGGAGGAGATTATGTTGAGTGAAATAAGCCAAGCAGAGAAAGTCAATTATCATATGGTTTCACTTACTTGTGGAGCATAAGGAGTAACATGGAGGACAGCAGGAAAAGGGAAAGAAATGTGAACTGGGGTAAATCAGGGAGGGGGGTGAAACATGAGAGACTTTGGATTCATAAACAAAGTGAGGGTCTTGGAAGAGGGGGTGAGGGGATGAGTGAGCCTGGTGGTGGGTATTGAGAGTACTTATTGTATGGAGCATTGGGTGTGGGGCATAAACAATGAATCTTGGAACACTGAAAAAATAAAATAATGTAACTTAAAAAAATTCAAGTAACTTTACAAGATTTGCTACAAAAATAGCAGCCTTCTGCCTCCTAAACCAACAACCCCCAACCCCAGAGGCAACCACTTTCAACTCTCTCTGCTGATTCCTTTCTGAATATCTCTGAAATATCACAAAGGAGTGATTCATGTGCTTTTAGTTTTCAGCATCATTTATTTTCTGTCCAATGTAGTAAAAAAGACATTCCTATTTCACATCTGTCTTTCACAGCTTCCATGCCCCCACCTTACCACACTTCTCTTCCTACCATCCTTATAGCACACGTCTTCTTGAAGAAATCTATTTTAGAGCCTCTGACTTGCTACAGACTGAAGTGTCATATGTTGCAAGTTGTCACCCTGATATCTCCATTCACAGCTCTCTTGAGTAGATCCCATTTCCTACCTATGTCTTTCCTCTCTTCCTCCCTTCCTTTTTCTCTCCTTTGATTTAAACCCTAGGTTTGGTTGAACATATCTTCCAATAACTGTGAGAAAGAGCACATGAGAGTTAAATGTCTAAAAACCTTATTATTCAACCCTTACATTTACTTGATATCTTGGCTAGATATAGAATTCTAAGTTGGAATCACATTCCTCTCAATTTGAAAGACATTGATACATCATTGGCCTCTATCCTCTAGCATGGGCATTAAAAAGTTTGAAGCCATTCTGATTCCTGATCATTTGTGTATTATACATTTTTCTTTCAGGAAGCTTTAGGATCTTCTTTTGGTCTCCAATGCAGTAAAATTTTATTTTTTAAAAAAGGAAGCTATAAAAAAGAACATTCAGAGAACAAGAAAGTGTTATTAAAATTTAAAAATTGGAGAACAAAAACAAAAATTCCTATAGAAATGTTGGAGGACAAAAATGAAAAAAATCTACTATAAAATAGAATAGCCAATGAATATTCTGAATATCCACTAGAAATATCCAGATTTTATTTTTTTATTTTATTTTATTTTTTTAAAGATTTTATTTATTTGACAGAAAGAAACACAGCCAGAGAGGGAACACAAGCAGGGGGAGTGAGAGAGGAAGAAGCAGGCTTCCCGCCGAGCAGGGAGCCCGATGTGGGGCTCGATCCCAGATCTCCGGGATCATGACCTGAGCCAAAAGCAGTCGCCCAACCAACTGAGCCACCCAGGTGCCCCAAAATATCCAGATTTTAATGACCTCTTTCATATTAAAGGTTTTCCCCAGATGTCTGCTGATCCCTACCTCTCAGCTCTATTTAAGGTCAGAACACGAACATGCTGACTGGAAGCTCAATCACATAGTGAGACTTACCAGGTCAGGGGTTTACTGGATAAAAAGGATACAGTCATTCTACTAAAGAACTTCCAATGTCAGTATCTCTGGAGAACTGACCAAGAAGAAACGCTAAATAAGAGCCGTTAAAACCCCTTCCCATAGCATTACAGGCCCACAATCAGCATCCTGGAATCTGAGTTGGAAAGCTAGTATAGAAACATTCAAAATGACCCTGTTTTCACTACAGCACACATGTGTCTATAGTGTGTGATATTTTCCAGGCCAAAGACCTTCTGTTTTATCTTCTCTGAGAAAAAAAAATCTACCTCCATCCTGGGGTGGTAAGGCCAATCACCACCACCATGGAGTGGAAGAGGATTTCCCATTCTAACTGCTTCTAAAATAGATTTTCTGCTTTTTCAAGCCTTGTTTTTACCTCTACCTCCAGTGATACCTAAAAGTGACAATGCTTAGCCTCTCTGTGACTCTTCAGTGTAATTCAAGCTGCTTCTTCCCAAATATGATTGATGATTACTAAGCCAGCAGCCAGAAAAGCCAAATCAGTGGTAACTTGTCTGCATGCTTTTCAAAATGTGTTTTTGTTTCATTTCCCCTTTATTTTGTTTTTCTGAGTTTATATCTTTTTTTTTCAATCTTGCTTTTTGCTGACTCTCAAAACTTCACTAACATGCCAATTAATGCATATGTTCAATCAATCATCTCTACCTACAACCTAAGTTGATTTTCAAGCATCTAAGAAGTCACCCTACTCCCCTTTTAGTCTCCTGAGACCAACCAAATATCCTCCTCACAGAACTATGAATGGGAGAAAAGGTCCCACGGTGCCCTGGTCTCTGCTGTGATGATCATATTAGCTATTGTTGGGACTGGACAGCCCCATCCCCTTTCTGAAGTTGCTGGGCAACCCAGGCTTAATGAGTCATAATGTCTCATTACCCATGGCAGTTATTGGCCTGGAAGTGGACATGGGATTCAATCCAGACCCATCATAGTGCCTTCCTTAGTACAGTATCATGGAGAACAAATGCAATGGAAAGAGAACTTCAAGGATGGAAGGATGTTCACTTGAAGCTGCCATATGTTACATTTTCCACCACATAGAAAACACCTGATAAAAAAAAATCAAGCCTAGTTGATATATATGTGAGAGACAGAATGAGCACAAGAGGGAAACAGAATGATAGCAAAAAAAGGAAGAGGAGGAGAAGAGAATTTCTGGAATAAGATGAAAGAAATGTTGTGACATAGACATGAAAACTAGTAACTGAAGTTTGTAGGTGGGAAGCAGAAGGAGAAGTATCAAATAAACTGAAGACAGTAGAGCCCCAAGAACTGGCTCACAAGCAGCAATGAGGGAAGGAGAAATGAGAGGCCCAAGAAGGTAGAATTCACAGAAGAGGCATAGAAACAAAAGAAAGAAAGAAAGAAAGAAAGAAAGAAAGAAAGAAAGAAAGAAAGAAAGAAAGAAAGAAAGGAAGAAAGAAAGAAAGAAAGAAAGAAAGAAAGAAAAATATGAACCTATTTCAGGTGTCCTTTACCTCAGCATCTTTGTCTCTATTACCAAATTAAAAAAAAAAATCTTTCATGTGTCCACCATAAGCCTATTCAATCTTTCTCAAGAAAAGGTATGACTAAGAGATAGAAGACACCTATACTGGGCTCAGGTTTTCCAATCTGTTCATTTGGACAGTGGTGACAGTTCCACCTCCTGATTTTTCTAACAAAGTGGTCTGTAAATAAACTATCTCCCTATTGCAGCAAAACCCTGCATGCATACACACAGAGAACACATGCATGCACACAAGTACACATAAATAAACATTCACAGCATGAAATAATACCCTGATATTCAAAATCACCAACTTTGCCTGTTGCCACAGTAGCCAGTAGCATTAAGTTCTGCTGCTAAAATTTCAAAAGCAGATGATAAGAAGTATTTATGTGGGTAAGAAGATGGCAGAAGGCCAGGTGACCACATTTTGGGGAGCTCCCTGAAGTGAGCTCAATTCCAGCAAAAAAAACTACTACAGGACCACCCATGAAATCAGCCTGAAATGTGGTATTTCGCATTTCTGGATCACCATGGGAGAAAAAGACCATCGGCAAAAAGGTATAAACAAGTGAGAGCGACCGGAGGCTTACCCCCAGAGACAGGGGTGTGGGGGAGGAAGCCCGCAGAGCTGAACCATTGAAAGCAAATACCCCAGCACTAAAGTGCTCTGCACTGGGGGAATAAGAGCAAATTCCAGTCTGATTCGGGGTGAGGCAGAACTGGGAATGCAGCAGAGCCCGGGACAAGGAAACTGTTTTTTTCGCCACCGCCGGAACGGGGAACGGGAACCCGGGACCTGCAGGGACAGAGAGTGCCCTGTGAGGGGCGAAGTCAGTTTTTCCACCCCCGTGGTGGGGAGACGGGAATCTGCAGGGAGAGGAAGTGCCCCGCAGCTCCAGGGAACTTAGAGGGGCTGGGGCGCAGAGTCTATCCCCCCACTGCTTAAGCCAGAGAAGCAGGGCTTCACGGCATGGGGGATCTCAGCAGGTTGCCAACCGGGAGGTTGCCAACCGGGAGGTGGGAAAGAGCCCCTCTCTATGTAGAGGCTCTCTTTCGGAAGGAGGTCTGGGCGCAGACATCTTGCTCCGACCTGCCTTCCTCAGCAGCTGAAAAAGGACGTAAAAGAACAAAGCTCCGCCACCAGAGAACTGTAACCTGACAACCTGGTTACCATTGAGACCAGTCTCTAGCAAGGGGACAGAGAGACCCAGCCCAGGTAGAAGAGACTGAAAACAGCTCCGCAGACCCCGCCCCCAAAAAGCAACCCAGAAGCTCAGAAGGACAACACTCAAAATGTAAAACCCCAAAATAGGGGAAAGGCAATTTATTAAACTTCTGGTACTGACTACAAGTACCAAAAGCCATACACCTTAATGATAAGGTTTCCCACCTTATTTGCTTTTTTAAACTTTTTTATATTTTTCCTTTTAAGGCTTCCATTTTAAACTTAAAAATACATTCTTATGCTTTTTTCTTCTTTCAATTTTAACCCCCTTTTTATCACAATGTGATACTCAATACAACACCCCATAACATTTTTTTTAACTTAAATTTTTTCAAACACACTCCTATATTTTCTGCTCTTAATGTTGCCTCTTATTTCCCTGTTTGTTTTCTGTTTTTCCCTTTCTTCTCTCCTCTTTCCTTTATTTTCTCTTTTAAATATACGTGTAGTTATAAGCTTCAAGTCAACCCCACATCCCTATTCAATACTACCCCTATATACAACCAGTTCTAATCTCCCTATATCTTTAGAAAGTGGGCTCCTCCAACAAAAATAACAAGACAAACTCGGGAGCATCTGAAACACATTCCTTGCCCATAAGGAGTGTCTGCCCTCACCTTTCCACTCTAGTCTGTCAGTGTCTCTGTGTAATTGTCTTTGCTTCTGTGTTATATAAATACTGGTCTTGGGGGTCATATAGACTGGGCTTCGCTTTTTGATCTCTTCATTTACCCTGGATAGCCCTTTTCTTTACCCTGTAATAGTTTTGTACCAATAAATCCTACCACCAGGCTCCAGTTTGGCAGGGGTTTCTTTTCTTGCTTCCTCTCTTCCGTTTTCTTCTTACTTTCTCCTCCCTTTTCGGTGGTGAATTCTGGTTGCCCCAAAACCTTCCAGCAACCCATCCACCTAGATAGTGGCTGATATATTTAGCTATACACCCCCTCAACCACTCCTCGCCACAATGACTCAGAGGAGGAACATCCAACAGAAGAAGAACCCTGAGACTACAACCCTGGTCACAGAATTACTGGAAATGAACATAAACAATATGACAGAAATGGAATTCAGGGCAGCAATCGTCCAAGCAATAGTCAATTTAGAAAAGAACATTAGTCTCAAAGTGGAAGCCATAGTAACAGAAGTGAAAGCTGAGGTTAGAAAGGCTATAGATGATATGCAATCTAATTTAAATATGCTAACAGCCAGAGTAAGTGAAGCTGAAGATCGTATCAGTGATTTAGAAGACGGATGGATTAAGAAGAAGGAGCAAGAGAAGTCTTGGAGCAAACAGCTAAAATCCCAAGAAAACAGAATAAGGGAAATAAATGATGCCATGAAACATTCCAATATCAGAATTATTGGAATCCCCAAAGGAGTTCAGAGAGAGAGAAGCCTAGAAGATATTGTTGAATAAATCATGGACGAAAATTTCCCAAATCGGGGAATGAAACAAATGTTCATGTCCTAGAAGCAGAGAGGACACCCCCCAAGATCAATGAGGTCAGAAAAACCTCCAGGCACATAATAGTGAAATTCTCGAATCAAAAAACCAAAGAATATGTCTTAAGGGCAGCTAGGAGAAAGCGATCCCTCACCTATAGAGGGAGGACCATCAGAATAACGTCAGACCTTTCCACAGAAACCTGGCAAGCCAGAAAGGGCTGGCAAGTCATATTCAGAAAGTTATATGACAAAAATATGCAACCAAGGATAATGTACCCAACAAGGTTGAATTTCAAAATGGAAGGAGAAATAAAGAGCTTCCTAGACCGCCAAGGTCTAAGATTATGCAACCACCAAGCCAGCACTACAAGAAATGCTAAGAGGGGTTCTTTAGAGGAGAAACGAACCCAAGAGCGACACAAAACAGAAATATACAGAGGTAATCTATAGAAACATGAACTCCATGGGCAACATGATGTCAATACAAACGTATCTATCAATAATCACTCTCAATGTGAACGGCCTAAATGCTCCAATAAAAAGACACATGGTTGCAGACTGGATAAAACGACAGGACCTATCCATATGCTGTTTACAAGAGACTCATCTTGAATCTAAAGACACTTCCAGACTGAAAGTGAGGGGATGGAAGACCATCTTTCATGCCAATGGACCGCAAAAGAAAGCCAGGGTAGCAATTCTCATATCAGACAAATTGTATTTTAGTCTAAAGACTGTAGTAAGAGACACAGAAAGACATTACATCATTCTTAAATGGTCTATACATCAAGAAGATCTAACAATTGTAAATATTTATGCCCCCAACATGGGAGCAGCCAACTACATAAGTCAACTGTTAAACACAATAAAGAATCATATTGATGCAAATACATTAATTGTAGGAGATCTTAACACAGCACTCTCAGCAATGGACAGATCATCTAAACAGAAAATCAACAAAGAATCAAGAGCCTTGAATGACACATTGGACCAGATGGACCTCATAGATATATTCAGAACTTTTCACCCTAAAGCAGCAGAATACTCATTCTTCTCGAGTGCACATGGAACTTTCTCCGGAATAGAACACATACTAGGTCACAAATCAAGGCTCAACCGATACCAGGAGATTGAAATTATTCCCTGCATATTCTCTGACCATAATGCCGTGAAACTGGAACTCAATCACCATAAAAAGTTCAGGAGAAAATCAAACACTTGGAAGCTAAAGATGATCCTGCTCAAGAATATGTGGATCAACCAAGAAATCAAAGAAGAACTGAAACACTTCATGGAAACCAATGGGAATGAAGATACATCGATCCAAAACCTATGGGATACAGCAAAGGCCATCCTAAGGGGGAAATTCATAGCCATCCAAGCCTCACTCAAAAAAATTGAAAAATCCTGAATACACCAACTCTCATTACACCTTAAAGAACTGGAAAATCAACAAAAAATTAAACCAACCCCCACACAAGGCGGGAAATAATAAGGATTAGAGCAGAGATGAATGAATCAGAAACTAGAGATACAGTAGAACGCATCAACAAAACTAGAAGCTGGTTCTTGGAAAGAATCAACAAGATCGATAAACCATTGGCCAAACTAACCCAAAAGAAAAGGGAGAAGACCCAAATTAATGAAATCATGAATGAAAGGGGAGAGATCACAACTAACACCAAGGAAATAGAAACAATCATCAAAAATTACTATCAACAATTATATGCCAATATGTTTAACAACCTAGAAGAGATGGATACATTCCTAGAAACCTATAAACTACCAAGACTGAAACAGGAAGACATTGACGATCTGAATAGACCTATATCTAGTAATGAGATTGAAGCAGTGATCAAAAACCTCCCCAAAAACAAGAGTCC
>PITA01017472.1:0-43440 GCA_004023965.1 Spilogale gracilis | reverse complement strand
TGCATGGTTACAGGGGTCTGATTGGACAATTTAAATGAGGCGACGGGGTGGTCTGATGAATTCCAGGCATGGGATACGCAGGCTGGCTCTCCCTTTGTTCTGTTCCCGTCTTACATTCCTGGCCCTAAGCTCAAGCTCTTACTAAACACTATTTTGCCACTACTGAGACCATTGCTGGCTACCTGCTGGGGGTCTTTCAATAGCAGTGGAAAGAGATAAAATTGGATTCATCAACTCTTAGCAGACTAGAAAGAAAACAGTGTTAATTCAATAATTAATAACTTTTAAAAAGTCAAATGTTATAATTAATGGTCAAATACTGGTAGACTTATCTCTGAAACTGAAATTGAACCAAGGAGTTCTCTTTTTTTTTTTTTTTTAAGATTTTTTTTTTTTTTTAATTTGAGAGAATCACAGCTAGAGAGGGAACATAAGCAGGGACAGTGAGAGAAAGAGAAGCAGGCCTCCTGCCCAGCAGCGATCCTAATGCAGGGCTGGATCCTGGGACCCTGGGATCATGACCTGAGCCAAAGGCAGATGCTCAATGACTGAGCCACCCAGATCCCCCAGATCCCCCTCATGGAGGCCTCTTTTTTTTTTTTTTTTTTTTAAGATTTTATTTATGTGATAGAGAGAAACACAGCCAGAGAGGGAACACAAGCAACGGGAGTGAGAGAGGGAGAAGCAGGCTTCCCACCGAATAGGGAGCCGGATGTGGGACTCGATCCCCGGTCTTCAGGATCATGACCTGAGCGGAAGGCAGTCGCTTAACCAACTGAGCCACCCAGGCGCCCCTCACGGAGGCCTCTTAACAATCATTTCTATTCAACAATGTAGTAGACATAAAAACAATAATAAATTTATAAAAAATAAAGAAAAAAACAAAGAAATAAACAATATTTTCATATTACAGAATTGTGTATTCAAAAATCCAGAGAAATGGGTTGAAAAACCAATACTTTTAATACGTAAGTTTATGTGCTCCTGGGTGGCTCAGTTGGTTAAGCGACTGCCTTTGGCTCCGGTCATGATCCCGCCGGGATCAAGCCCCGCTTTGGGGTCCCTGCTTGGCAGGAAGCCTGCTTCTCCCTCTCTCACTCCCCCTGCTTGTGTTCCCTCTCTGGCTGTGTTTCTCTCTGTCAAATAAATAAAATCTTAAAAAAAAAAAAAAAAAAGTTTAACACTAATGAGTGAAATTTAGTGTTAAACTTGATTTTTTGTTCATATAAGTTCAATGTATAGAAATCTATTTTAATTCTCTATGTTAGCAACAAATATTTAGAAAATAAAATTTAAAAATGGATGAATTATATATTATACATAAGAATAATTTTAAACAAGGATGTGTAAAGCTACTCAATATTATGTCACTTAGAAAATTTTGTAATAAAATTAAGTAAAAATAGTAGGCTACATAAAATTCATGAATAGAATGCCAGGTTAATCTAAAAATCACATTACCAAGTTATCAATACTTATTAAAATGTATCAAGAACTAAGAATGTATATTAGTGGGATACCTGTGTGGCTCAGTCATTAAGCATCTGCCATTGGCTTAGGTCATGATCCCAGAGTCCTGCGATCAAGACTCACATCAGGCTCCTACTTATCGAGAAGCCTGCTTCTCTCTCTCTTACTCACCCTGCTTGTATTCCCTCTCTTGCTGTGTTTCTCTCTGTCAAATAAAGAAAATCTTCAAAAAAAAAAAAAAGAATATATATTGGTGCAAATATCTCCAAGTCAATCCATGTAACAAAATAAAGAATACGACTACAGGAAAAAGTTTAACTGTATTGGACACAGTATATAGCAAAGTTGATATTCTAGTGTTGTGGAAGGGAGGATGGTATTTTAAATAAATAATGCTAGGTCAATAAATACATATATGTATGGGGGAGCAAAGAGAAGAGTGGAAAGAATGAGAGTTGAAGGAAGGGATGGAAGAGAAAGAAAAGAGAGGGCAGAGAAGAGAAAGGAAGGGCAAGGCAGAGAGGGAAAATGAAAACCTACACAATACACCATATGGAAATATCATTCCATTTGGATTATAGCTTTAAATGTAAAAAGCAAAATAATAAATTTTTAGAACACAGGAATTAAAAATTCATTCATCATATATACTTAATGAGAACAAGAAAATATTTCTTAATGAAAAAAAACAGTGCTATTAACCTCATAGGACAGTAACAATAATACATTCAAGGTGTGACATTCTTCACAAAATAGTAAAACATTCTTAAGACTGTGATAAGTAAGGCATGTCAGAATAGGAGATATTTGCATACTTAGAGCAACAAAAAAAATCATATTAAGTCTATGTAAAGACATGTCATAAAAAATAGAAAAGAGTGGTTGAACAGGTATTTCATAAGTGAGGTTATCCAAATGAACAAGATACATGTAAAAGATATTAATATCATTATTTTTTTGAGAAATTCAACAAATAAAATCACTGATATTATCCTAAATGGCTTAAATTAAAGACTGATGATCTTTTTTTTTTTTTAAAGATTTTATTTATTTATTTGACAGAGAGAAACACAGCGAGAGAGGGAACACAAGCAGAGGGACTGAAAGAGGGAGAAGCAGGCTTCCTACCGAGCAAGAAGCTGGATGTGGGGCTGGATCCCGGGTCTCCCGGATCATGACCTGAGCCAAAGGCAGTTGCTTAACCAACTGAGCCACCCAGGCACCCCAAGACTGATGATCTTAATGTTTCTGAGCACATGAGGAAAATATTTGGTAGTATCTACGATAGATTAATGTATACTAAAACCATGCCCCTGACATTCTACTTTGATGAATGCTGAAGAGAAATTTATGCACATCAGAATATACAAACATGTACAAATGAACGCCAAGGCTCACTACAAGACATATTAATAGATTATTCATATTAACTAACAACTTGAAAATAATCCAAATGCCTGTCGGAAGTAGAATGGCTAAACATACTGTAATGTGTGAACTTGAAGGAACAGTACACATCATAGATAATTCTTGTAACTGGGTGAAATAGTCTAAAGTAAAATAAATATGTTGCATATTTTTATTTATATCAAGTACTAAATCAAGGAAATTTAGTTTAGTGTTGGAAGTCACGATATTTACCTCTGAGAAGTGTCAATGAGTAGAAAGTCATAAGGAAAGCTTCTGGAATGCTGGTGATATTATATAGCTTGCATGGAAGATGGAAACATGAGTGAGTAAACTATGTGAAAAAATTATAAAATTGTGCTCTTCAAATTTGTGTATAATATTTTCTTATATACATTTTTCTTTTTTAATGGAATACTTTTATTTTTAAAAAGTTTTATTGAAATATAATTGACAAAGCATTACATTAGTTTCAGATATACAGATATTTCAGATATACTCGAGCCAAAACCAAGAATCAATAATTTGATATTTGTATATATTACTAAATGATCACCACAATAGGGGCGCCTGGGTGGCTCAGTTGGTTAAGCAACTGCCTTCGGCTCAGGTCATGATCCTGAAGACCCTGGATCGAGTCCCACATCGGGCTCCCTGCTCGGCAGGAAGCCTGCTTCTCCCTCTCTCACTCCCCCTGCTTGTGTTCCCTCTCTGGCTGTGTTTCTCTCTGTCAAATAAATAAAAAAAATCTTAAAAAAAAATATGATCACCACAATAATTCCAGCTAACAGTCAACATCATACATAGTAATAAATTTTATTTCTTGTAATGAGGACTTAAAATCTACTCTCTTAACAATTTTCAAATATCCAATATTATTAACTACAGTCATCATTCTGTATATTACATACCCATGAATTATTTATAACTGAAAGTTTCTACCTTTCATCCTCCCTCACCCATTTTACCTCTAATGCCCCACCTCTGGCAACAACCACTCAGTTCTAAATATCTGTGAGCTTGTTTTTTGCTGTTGTTGTTGTTTTTTTTTTTTTTTTTTAAAGATTTTATTTATTTGACAGAGAGAAACACAGGCAGAGAAGGAACACAAGCAGGGGGAGTGAGAGAGGGAGAAGCAGGCTTTCTGTCGAGCAGGGAGCCCGATGTGGGACTTGATCCCAGGTCTCCGGGATCATGACCTGAGCCGAAGGCAGTCGCTTAACCAACTGAGCCACCCAGGCGCCCCTGCTGTTGTTGTTTTTTAATTCCACAAATAAATGAGATCATATGGTATTTGTCTTTCTTTATCTTATTTACTTCACTTAGCATAATACCTTCAATTTCTATGCACATTATTACAAATGGCAAGATTGAATTCTTTTTCATGGTCATGTGTGTGTGTGTGTGTGTGTGTGTGTGTGTGTGTGTGTGTGTGTGTTGGGGGGCTCTCACACCTTCTTTATCCATTAATCCATTGATGGGCACTTAGGTTCCTTTCATAATTTTATATTTTTATTTTTTATTTATGTTTTTAAAGATTTATTTATTTGAGAGAAAGAGAGAGGGAGCATGGGGAGCATGGTCAGGAGGGGCTGAGGGAGAAGGACAGAGAATTTCAAGCAGACTGTGCTGAGCCAGGAGCCTGACAAGGAGCTCTATCTTACTACCTGAGATCATGACCTGAGCCAAAACCAAGAATCAGATGCTTAATCAAGTGAGCACCCAGGAGCCCCATAACTTAATATTTTTAAAATAAAATTTATTTTTTAAAAATGAACCTATCTTTCAAATTATATAGAGCCCCATAACTTAATATTTTTAAAATAAAATTTATTTTTTAAAAATGAACCTATCTTTCAAATTATATACTAAACTAAATTTGAAAGGATATATTCCTTTATATATATATGAAATCTCATTATGGATGTATCTTATAAATATGATATAATACTTGGGAGTCATAAATGAAAGAAACCGAAAATGTTAATTACAGAGGGAATAATTGGGTAAATGTGATAAAGGTGCAGAAGGGACACATCCTCTCCATTATAGTCACTTTGATCTCTTTTGAAATATGTATCATGACTTTTTATTGAAGACTATTACTACTACAATTACAATTTAAAATATTGATTATTTTATAATTCCCAATAAAATTGTGTAAGTTCTACAAAATAAGGTAACAAAGTAAAAACCTTCAATATCACTAGAATAATAATGCGCATCATGCCTTTGTTTTAAGTAATTATTTGCAAAATGTATTTGAACATGTAAAGTGTATCTATTAACATTTCATAAAAATATCACCTGGCAGAATACACATTTTGGCCATACTAATTAAATTTAGCAATCTTAGTTGAAATAATCTATCAATATGAAAGAATATAGAAATGTAATTATTCACAAGAAGAATAAGATTAATAAAGTGACCGAGAGAGACAAATAAAAAAATAGTTTTATTCACTTAGAAGATATTTGTTAGCTTTGTTTTGCTCTTTTCACCTGAGTCAATGTTTCTTTTTTGTCATATTAATCACTTACAGTTGTCAACATTATTTTTATTTGTGATGGGTAAAGCATAACATTACTACATGACAACACAAGAGCATAGCAATCTCACAATAGCTGTGATTATGTGACCACCTATTGATGTGGTAAAGGGTAAAATGTAAATAAAGGGAAGATGAAATATGGTATTTTTATTATTGTCATTTAAGAGTGTTTTCATTTCTTTTAATTTTACTTTTAATTTTTAATAGATCATGCCATGAATTAAAACTTTAATTGATACAAAGTACATGAATATTATTTTTTTTAAAGATTTTATTTATTTGACAGAGAGAAACACAGTGAGAAAGGGAGCACAAGCACGAGGAGTGAGAGAGGGAGAAACAGGGTTCCCTCTGAGCAGGAAGCCTGGTGTGGGGCTCGATCTGGGACTCTGGGATCATGACCTGAGCTGAAGGCAGACGTTTAATGACTGAGCCACCCAACCGTCCAGAGTTCATGAATATTATTAACACTCACACAGAATCAAGTAACCATCACCACAATCATGTTTCAGAACAGTTCTCTTACCTTTATAAACATCTCCCATGTTTTATCCCTTGGTAATCACATCCACCCCAAGACACACACACAGACATACAGTTAACCCATGTCAAGCATTCATAAGTTTTCTATCACTGTAATTGTGTCTTTTAGAAAATGTACTATAAATGGATCGCATAGTGGTAATTATCATTATGCTGATGAAAGAGTCTTTTCAAATGGCAGGTAATTGTTTGAAACCGTATTTTTCATCAGCATAATGCATCTAAGATATATTCAAATTGTCAGATATATCAAAACTTGGCTGTTTTATTACTGTTGAGTTCTATTACCTTGTATGAATACAACTGCTCTAAACACTCATGCACAAGTTTTTGTGTGAACGTGGTTTTTACTTCTAAATATTGCTTTTTCACATGGTGAGTTTATGTGCAATTATATAAGAAACTTCCAAACTGTTTTCCAGTGCAGCTATATCATTTTGCATTTTCAATAATGAATGGAAATGCAAGTTGCTCCACAAACTTGTTAGCACATGATATTGTCAGTAATTTGTTTTTAATCACTTAAAGGGTGTGGTACTATCTCATCAGGATTTTAATTTACATTTCCCTAATAGCTAACTATGTTATGAACATGTTTCCATATGCTTATTTGCCATATTTATATTCTTCATGGTGAAATGTCAATTCAGATATTTTGTCCTTTTTTTAGATCACTTGTTTTTTATTATTTAATTTACAGTTATTTATATACATCAGTCCATGTATGTACTTATAGACATATATATGTGTACTTTATAATTTTTATAAGTTTGTTGATACATGATCTATTTTGCTTTACCTGTTTTTCAAAGAAGGAAAAAATACAGCAATGGATTCACTTTGTCTTTTATTTTTCTTCTTTTACGAATCATGTGTTTTCTAAGAACACTTTGACTAAGTTCAGATCACTAAGATTTTCTTCTAGTGTTTTGTTTTTGTATTGCATTGGTATCTGCATTCTAATCATAGTTATTAATTTTACTTAAAGTGTGAGGACTAGGATGAGTTTTTATGTTTGTACAATTTGATCTGTTTTTGGTACATGAATGCCCAATTATTTCATCAATGTTTGTTAAAAAGACTATCATTTCTCTTGGGGCACCTGGGTGGCTCAGTCTTTGTGCGTCTGCCTTCAGCTCAGGTCATGATCCTGGAGACCCAAGTTCAAGCCCTGCATCAGGCTCCCTGCTTAGCAGAAAGTCTGCTTCTCCCTCTCCCACACCCCCGCTTGTGTTCCCTCTCTTGCTGTGTCTGTCTCTGTCAAATAAAAAATAAAATCTATATTAAAAAGAAGACTATCATTTCTGACTGAAAAGACTTTGCAGTATTGTTGACAAATGGCCATGTTTGCATTTCTGCTTCTGGTTTCCTTATCCTGCTTCACTGAGCTATTTATTTATGCCTTACCAATATTGCACTGTCTTGATTACTGTGGTACCATAACATAATATTGAATAGAGTGAATCTTCCTATTTTACACTTCTTTATCAAAATGTGTTTACCTATCCCAGTTTCTTTGTTCCCTTTATGCAATTTAGAACTGTATATACATTTAGAAAGATTGAGAATCTGAAGTAAATAAATCTGCACATGATTTATTAGATTGATACTTAAGCATTTCTGAGCTAGGGCAATTTTTTTAAAAATTTTACTTCCCAATCATCAATTACCACTATAAAAAATATGATTGGGTTTTTCATGTACACAGTGTATCCTGCTAACTTGCAAAACTCATTTTTTGTTTTAAATGGTGTTTGGTTTTTTTGTTCGTTTTGTACATACCTTGGAATTTTCTGCATAGGCAAATATGTGAATAAGGTAAGGTTTGTTTGGTTGTGTTTTTTTCCTATATTACTTTCTATTTTTACAGCATTGATTTTTTTTGTTGTTGTTCTTCTACATATTGTTTCCTTCCTTCTGCTTGCTTCAGGCTTATTTTTTTCTGCTTTTTCTCCTTTCCAAAGGTAGAAGCTTCAGTTGCTGATTTGAACATTTTATTATTTTTCTAATGTAAATATTTACTGTTATAAATTTACCTCTACCACTGATCTAGCTAAATTCCTCCAATTTTGATATATTGTATTTTCATTTAGATTAAAATATCTTTCTAATTTCCATTGAAAGCTTCCCTTTGACTCATGAGTTACACAGAACTGTGTGCCATCTAATATTGACATGTTTGGAGATTTTTCTATGAGTTTTCCACTATATATAATTTAATTATTTTATTGTTTGAGAAAATACTTCACATGATTTCAAAATATTTAGATTTTTCTGATGCATGATATGATATCTCCTGGTGAACATTTCATGTATACTTGAAAATAATGGGTGTTCTTGGTTATTGGTGGGTATATTATAAATGGCAATTAGATCCAGTTGGTTGATGACATTCTTCGGTATTATATCTTTTCTTATTTTCTATCTACTAGGTATCTTGATTACTTAAAAAAGAAGTGTTTAAATCTCCTGTGTATTTGTCTATCCCTATTTTCAGTTATTAGAGGATTGCTTCTTTAGTTCCAATCTTTTTCTAATTTCTCACATAGTCTAGTACAATTATTCATCTCTGTTTTCTGCATGTTGTCCCTGACACATATTCATCATTTATTTGAAATTTGCTGAATTTTTATAGTTTTTTTAAAGATTGTATTTAGTTATTTATTTGACAGAGAGAGATCACAAGTAGGCAGAAAGGCAGGCAGAGAGAGGAGGAAGCAGGCTCCCCACTGAGCAGAGAGCCCCATGCAGGCCTGGATCCCAGGACCCTTAGATCATGAGGAGAGCCTAAGGCAGAGGCTTTAACCCACTGAGCCACTGAGGTCCCAGAATTTTTATAGTTTTTTGACAAAAGATTGGCTACAACGTTACACTGCATATAATCTAGAATATTTGTTTTATAAATTCATCTAAATGATTTGAACAAATACTTATATGAATCAAAATGAGAACACATAATAAATTGTAATCAGCATTTTATGAATTTATAAAATGCTATACTTTTTCAAGATATAATTTTGTGCTATTTTCATGGGCCCATGTGGACTTGATATGATATCATTAAGATCATAGCCCTAAATGAAGCAATATGAAGACAAAATATAGTATATCTTATAGGAATAAGCCAATCTGTTTGTCATAGGACATATAGAAAATAATTCTTTCCATCTGGAGTGTAAATAAAAAATAATAAAATAAAAATCTTGTGTTTCTGCAGAGCTATAAAAAACTGTTAAAAAATATAGAAGTAGTCAATCACTAGAAATATATTTTTGCTAAACAATGATTTTCCAAATATTACTAAATTTTATTTTAGCTATAATTATAGTAAATAAATGTTCTCATATATCAATGAGGTTTATTCCATTATTTTCTTAATCTTAAAGAACTATCAAATATTTCCAGTTCAAGAGATTTTGTTCAAGATTGTATTTATTTATTTGACAGAAAGAGATCACAAATAGGCATAGAGGCAAGCAGAGAGGAAGCAGTCTCCTGCCTATCAGAAAGCTTGATGCTGGACTTGATCCCAGGACCCTGAGATCATGACCTGAGCGGAAGGCACAGACTTAACCCTCTGAGCCACCCGGGTGCCCTCAAGTTCAAGAGATTTATAATGGATAAATGTATAGATATATCTAAACTGATAAGATTTTATTATGAAGCATGAAATACACAAATATAGATATTCCCTTTGATTTTCTATATAATTTATCAAAGTAAATATAAGAAATTTGCTTTATTTCTAAGGATAAAACATTTTTTTGGAAAAATAATATTTTATTTATTTTTATGAATATAAAATTGTTGTCAGGTATAGAGTAGTGATAAATATTTAAGAAAATAACAAAAATAAAATTATAAATATTGATCTAACTAAAGTTAGATGATAGTGAATTGAAAAAAATATTTACATGTTTTTTATCGTGCAAAATCTCCAGTATTAGATTGCTATAAAAATGTAGATATTGGGGCTCCTGAGTGGCTCAGTGGGTTATGCAGCTGCCTTGGGCTCAGTTCATGATCCCAGGGTCATGAGCAGGGAGCTTGCTTCTCCCTTTGCCTGCCACTCCCCTTGCTTGTGTTCTCTCACTCTTTCTGTCAAATAAATAAAATCTTATCAAAAAAATGTAGATATCAAAAATTTGTTCAATATGTTATATTACCAGTGATACATTCTCAGTTGTTAGTCGCAAATTAAAAGATTTGCAAAAAAAGTAATATTTTTGCAAATTTTACTTTGCAAAAGTAAAGATTTACTATAATAAAATCATGAGAGATAATATCCAAAACCAACACAGATTTTTTTACATGGTGTATAAAGGATATTTTGTATTGAAATAAGGATTATTTTTCTAAGAGATATACCATAATATTTTGCATGAACATTTAAATTCTGAAATCATCATGCACGAATTATTATTAGGAACCTTGCTTCTCTTCCAAAACAAAGAGAATATGATTATATCTATTGGTGTGCAGTTTTGTTACATGTAATAAATCGCATTAGAGGAATGCAAAAGAGCTATGGACCTGTCTGCCTTCTAATATGATAAGAAATATAAGGAGCTTTTACATTTTTTCATGTCCTATATTTAATATTTATGGGACTCTTGTCTTAAGGAAGATACTTCTAAAGCTAAAAATAGCATACTCATATACACTCACTACATAATATAATGTGCCTTTCTGTAAATGTAAGCCTATGCAAATTCTTAGTTTTCATACTGTTTTTTAAACTTACTTTTGATGTTATTTTTAAGACATTCCAGGATTTCCATCTGTTAAAGCCATATTTTCATTATAATTTGTAGATTTTCCTATCAGAGTGGCCTAGAGGAACTTCTAGTAAGTTAAGACAATGAGAATGGGGCTCAAATCTTCCAATACTTCCTCCTCACAAAATATAGAATAATAATTTAAAAAATACCTAGATGGAAATCATGGTTTCAGTATAAATCAAAGACAGAGAATGCCTAAACTTCAGAATGAAGTCAAGATCAGAAAAATAGAATGCAGTTTTTCTGGTAATTCTGATCTCATATTCATAGACAAAGGTCTATGAGGCAGAAATGAACTTGTTATTTCCGAGTTTTTTATTAAGTAATCACTAAGTGCCAGACAGAACTAAGGGGTAAAAGAAAAGAGATGAAATAAAATATGAAAAATAAATGTTTCCTTTTATGGGAGAAAGTTAAATATAATGACAAGCAGATAATATACAATTAATGTATAAATTCATATAGTCTAGCATGGGTACTCCAAATATAAACTTGATAAGCAATGAGTGATTCATCTTATTCTCTACTCTGAAGCAGAAGAAGGATGTAATTTATATTATTTAGCTCTCATTTTAATATGGGTATAAATGAATTTTTATCCTACAGTTAATCTTCCTTAAACACAATTATTCAAATTTTCTAATTAATAGTTCTGTGATTAGAAATTTTTTGTCAGTGTACACTATTTATATACTGTTGACAATTTTAATTTGTTTTTAGTCATGGATAATTTAATAGCTATCTCCTGCTAACATCATTAATGAAATAGATCATGCTGGTTAAATCCTCCCTTAATTCAAGAAATTGAAACGGTCACCTGAAAAATAGAAGTTTCAATAAAAGAATGTATTATTAATTCCCAGAGGATTCACGTGAAAGACTTTAGCAGGCATATGGGACATAAAATTAAAATATCTGTCTAGCTATGTGGAAGTAATAAATTAACAAGAACAAATTGCTAAAATTTGCACATTTTTACATATATTGCTATCGGATATATTGCAGAAGCAACTTCTAAAGCACAGACATTCCAAGAACCAGTACAGGTAAAACAATTTGTGAAGTAAGTAGCATTATGTCCCATTTTATGTTGTATAAAAAAAACTACCTTTGAGTTTTAAAGTAGACAACACAACCCTGGTACCTTAAACCTTCGTAACAGTGATAATATAAATGGAGTAAAAACACGTTAAAGCTTTCTCCTTAGTACCTAGATTAACTTGAATTTCACAAATTGATTTAAAAAGTTGAAGAAAAATAGAGGAAAACCCCAAGCGCCAACTTTGTGATGGTAGCAGGTGTTGGGGAAATGCTGCTATACTGGGAAGGGGCAGTTTAAAATCTTTGGTCTCATTTCTATCCCTGTTTTGGAGGGTTAGGTATTATTTTCATCAGTATCTCAACCTCTATATTAAGTTATCCTAAACTTAGAGGTTGTAGGAATATAAAGTGAATTCAGTAGCAGGATAATATGTTAGAACATATACCTGTTAGAAGTCAGTTTTTCTTTCCCTTAGAACATTTTTTTTTTAAGATTTTATTTACTTATTTGATGGAGATCACAAGTATGCAAAGAGGCAGGCAGAGAGAGAGGAGCAGAGAGCCTGATGCAGACCTGGATCCCAAGACCCTGAGATCATGACCTGAGCCAAAGGCAGAGGCTTTAACCCACTGAGCCACCCAGGCGCCCGCCCTTAGAACATTTCTGTAATAATTGAAGTTAAATTAAAGAATATTTTATAAGGATTCTAATTGTTACTATATAAACTTGGAAATTCTTTTCACAAAAATATTATTACCTCATTGCTATATTAATTTCAGCTTCACATTTCCTTTCTGCTATTTTTTACAAACATAATATAAATGTTCCTTATTGGTTCAATTATATTTACTAGGCTTTTATTTAGAGCAGAAGATCTAGGTCGAGAAATATCATAGAATTTTAGAACTAGAGAGAAAAATCACATTTTTATTGTTAAATATCACACAAGTAACTGTTTATTCTTTTTCAAACTCTTGAAGAGATTTTAATTAAGTTAGAATATGAAGTCAGTTTGTCTGACTCCTTACATACTATCAGTGGAAAGAAGTGTCTTTCTGAGTATGAAAAGGAATATCAAAAGACGAAAAGACCAAAAAAAAAAAATAGGAAAGATTAGTGTTGATTTACCTAAGGTGTATATATATATAATAAGCTAGGCCTCTATGTCTCAGCAAATATAAAATAAAATAATTGTCTCCTCACTTGCAATATTTAATTTATCTCTGGATATATTTATTGTACTTTGGAAGTATTATATACTTTCTGTCTGTATATTTATGTCACATTTATGACTTATGATTTAACATTTTTAATAATTCCATGATTCAGAAAGCATTATTCCATTTTACTAGTAAGAAAACCAAACAAAGAAAGATGTGTTGTTTGGTTAATATGTCACATAAAGCCAAGATTCTACCAACAAAATCTGACTCCAGAGCTAGTACTCTTTACCACTCAAGTAGGTCATTGATCATTTCCATGATTCTTTTTTGTATATAAAGAAATAATAGGGGTGCCTGTGTGGCTCAGTTGTTGAGTCTGACTCTTCATCTAGACTCAAGTCTAGATCTCAGGGAGGTAAGTTCCAGCCCCACTTTTATAAAGAAAAAGAAATATGACATACTATATAAGAAAAATCAGTAAATAATACTGGATTTATAAAGTTAAAATACAATATGTATTAATAATATGTGATGGATTATTATAGCAATTTATATTCTATTTATAGACCATTTTAAGAATAATGTATAAATTGTGTATTTGGAATCTTTGCTAGGTTAGTTGGGTCATTTTTCAGTGAGCTTTCCTCTAGACCAACAAGAGTTTTACATACTGTAAAAGTAAGAGGTAAACATGTAGACATATTAATAACAAAAATATTATTGATTATATAGATAAAATGAACTAAAGTTTTTAAGTGGCACTTGTATTGTCGGAAAGGTCTTCCATTAATTTTCAACACCTCTTACAGCAACATAGAATCTGAATAAGTTACACATTTCATATTGCTTTTTGCTTCTATCTTTACATTTATAAAAAAACAAGTGTGATACAATTTATACAAAGTGCTAAACATTAAGCTTTAAACAAATAAAAAACTTACAAAATGTTGACTGTTGTTTTTAATATGACAAGATGGCCACCTTATACATGCTTGGATCATTATTCTTTTTTTTTTAATTATGTTATGTTAGTCACCATACAGTATATCATTAGTTTTTAATGTAATGTTCCATGATTCATTGTTTGTGTATAACACCCAGTTCTCCATGCAATCCTTGCCCTCCTTAATACTCATCACCAGGCTCACCTATTCCCCTACCCACCTCCCTTCCAAAACTCTGCTTCTTTCCGTGAGTCCATAGTCTCTCCATGAGGTCATTATTCTATACCACAATTCTCAATACTAGAAGTATTTTGCCAGTTTGTCTTTGCCAATAAACAAGATCACATTTTATTTTGTATGGTTCAGCAGGAGAGCCTTAGCCACAATGGAAAATGTTTTGTTAGCTGCCTCCTCTTAATCAACACTCTAACCTAATCTTTAACTGAACTGTTTCCTGAGAGGTATGTGAGATGAGGTCATTGAGAGAAGGTGCAGCTGAGGATCATAGGCCATTGAGGGGGAAGATAGAAATAATTGTATTCTGGGGCTCCTGGGTGGCTCAGTCATTTAGCATCTGCCTTTGGCTCAGTCCTGGGATCGAGCCCCACATCTGGCTCCCTGCTTAGTGGGAACCCTGCTTCTCCCTCTCTCACTCCCCCTGCTTCTGTTCCCTCTCTAGCGGTGTTTCTCTCTGTCAAATAAGTAAATGAAATCTTTAAAAAAATAAAAAATTGCATCTTATAATTTAAAAAAATGTTAAAATTTTATATAAACTTCTTTTACCAATTAAAATATAACATTTTAATTTTTCAGTGCCATTAACAACTTGATATTTAATATTTCTATGATTTAATTAACCAGTCTCCCACTTCCAAGTGAGGGATAGAAAAGAAGGGATAAAGGACAGAAATATATTTAAGGATTCTGATATATATTGCCAAAGGAATAATTATACTGTGTAAAAAAAAGTTGCAAATGAATTAAAAATATTTTTATGACTGAATTCTCACTTAAATATTAGTATTTTAACTATCATTAAAATAATAGTAATAATATTCTCTCTTGATGTTGGGCAGTGGGCAGCCAGCTGCAGCTCAAGTCAGCCACAGGATCACGAGGGGTAAACATCCTGTACAGTTAAGCCATTCTGTCTCCATGTAGCCATTCTGTTTTTCACTTTCAGTACAATAGTCAATAAATTTATAACTTTATTATGAAAAAGGCTTTTGTGCTAGATGATTTTGCACGACTGTAGGCTGATGTTAGTGTTCTGAAAATGTTAAGGTAGGTTTAGCTAAACTATGTTGTTCTGTAGGTTAGATGTATTAAATGCATTTCAATTCATGACAGTTTTATCAGAATGCAACCCCATTGTAAGTCAAGGAAGATTTAGATACATAGAGTAAATGCACAAAGGACTATACACTACACTTTGACGTTGTTTGGCTTATGGGACAGGTTTACATAAACTTATTTTTAGAAGATCATTTTAGCTTAAATTATGTGAAATTTATTGTTTTAATTTGGGAGCAAATAGGTATTAAAATTTTAATTTTTAGAATGTTTACATATTACCTCTGTAGACTGTCATTTATGTTAAAAGTCCCTCTTTACCTCAATAAAGTATGTTTATAACTATGATTTTTAGTAATATATGCTTCAAATTTTTCCACTTACTTTTTATTTCTTAATTATATTTAAGATTTTATATATAATTTAATTTTACCTTTCCATGATTAAGAGATTTTACTAAAACTTTCCCAGATTGTTAACAGTGTGTACTATTGTCTGAGAAAGAAATAAGAAATCTCAAGACTATAGATGGCCATAGGGATAAATTCTGTGTGTGTATTCTAAATAATGTATATGTTGTTTATAGTCATATATATTATATCACACATACACTATTTTATTTACTTAAAAACATAGGCCTTATAAAGTTTTTCAAATAGATTGTTTCCTGAGAAATATTATAAAATATATTCACATGAAATAAAAACCACAAGAGGATTTCAGTCAGGAGACAGTGGAGGGAGGAAAAAATGTTCTCTTTGAATAGAAAACAGATAATTGGATATTGTGTGTCTTTTACTTATGTAAGGACTCATACAGAGGCAGTGTGAATATGGTGTTTAAAACTGGTTTCCATTGTTTTGAACATTCAAATATACCAATCCCACCTTTTGTGTTTCTGCTCCTTAGAAGAGTAGACAAATGAAATCTTACAAAAATATAATTGATAATATATTGCTTTCTACACTATCTATGTTACTTTGTAGTCCTGAAAATTAAATAGCATAATAAGTTAGAATAAAAAATAAGGGCACCTGGGTGTCTCAGTTAGTTAAATGTCTGTCTTCGGCTCAGGTCATGATCCCCAGTGTTCCAGGATCTAGTCCCACATCTGGCTCCCTGCTCAGCAGGCGGTCTGCTTCTCCCTCTGACTCTACCTCCTCTAGTTGCTTCTTCATTCCCATGCATGCTCTCTCAAATAAGTAAAATCTTAAAAAAAAATAATAAAAGAATATGGGGCACCTAAGTGGCTCAGTTGTTGACCATCTGCCTTTGGCTGATGTTGTAAGCCCCATATCAGGCTTCCTGCTCTGCAGGGAGTCTGCTTCTCCCTCTCTCACTCACCCTGCCTGTGTTCTCTCTCTGGCTGTGTTTCTCTTTGTCAAATAAATACATACATACATACATACATACATATATACATACATACATACATAAAAATATTTAAAATAAATACATAAATACATAAATAAATAAATAAACAAACAGTAAATGTGAATTAGCTGTTCATGGGGTTCCATAAGTTTGTACGGAATGAATTTTTACAAGACAGACTTTGGTCCTTTGATATTTGAAAAGGTCAAAAAATGGGGTGCCTGGGTGGCTCAGTTGGTTGGGCGACTGCCTTCGGCTCAGGTCATGATCCCGGAGACCCGGGAGACCCGGGATCAAGTCCCACGTCGGGCTCCTTGCTCGGCGGGAAGCTTGCTTCTCCCTCTCACTCCCCCTACTTGTGTTCCCTCTCTGGCTGTGTTTCTCTCTGTCAAATAAATAAATTGTAAAAAAAAAAAGAAAAAAAAAAAGAAAAAAGAAAAGGTCAAAAAGTAGAATAATATTGAATATCAGTGAAAATTTGGGGTAACTGCTTCAGGAGAGCATATAATGTGTAATTTTATAAATATGTAGCCAATAGCATATATTTATCCTTTGAGACCTGAGAATCGATTTTCCTGCTATTCATCTTTACAAGTAACAAAGGCTCCCATTTGCGAGGAGACTTTTTTTAATTTATTCTTTTAAGATTATATTCATTATTTGAAAGAGAGAACAAGAGGAGGGAAGAGGCAGAGCAAGAGGGAGAAACAGGCTCCTTGCTGAATGGGGAGCCCCAGGGTGGGCTTATCACAAGACCTTGAGATCACAACCTGAGCCAAAGGCAAATGGACTGAGCTACCCAGGCACCCCTACAAGGAGGCATTTATAAGGATATGCAATGCAGTGGTATTTCTTAGTGTACAGAGTAGAAACTGACCTAGATATCTACATTGGAGAGCTGGAAATATGAGAATATATACATCTATTGCATTCTGGTAGTGGGCCCACATATATTAACCTACACAGATACAAAAGAGTGAAAAATATAACAACAAAAATTTAGTAAAAAAATATAAGAGGCGGCGCCTGGGTGGCTCAGTTGGTTAAGCCACTGCCTTCGGCTCAGGTCATGATCCCGGAGACCCGGGATCGAGCCCCATAGCAGGCAGGAAGCCTGCTTCTCCCTCTCTTGCTCCCCCTGCTTGTGTTCCCTCTCTGGCTGTGTTTCTCTCTGTCAAATAAATAAAAAATCTTAAAAAAAAAATATATATATATATATATAAGAAAAATAATTGATTATGGTCTCTTTACAAAACAGTTGTATTCCTTTAAGTGTTCATCTTAATATATATTTCTGTCATTTACACTAAAAACTGTCTTCAGTGCAAAAATGAATCATATTATATATGACTTAATTGCAAAAATAAGTCATAATACATAATACATACTCTGCAAGGTACAGAGTTCAACAAAAGTGGCAGTTGTGTCTTCACCAAACTAATTCCTTGGTGTTATTTTGAATGGAATTCTGTCAACGAGCACCTGAGACTTTGTATTTATTGGTTTACTGGTATTTTGGTTAATTCACCAATAACATATGAAGTTATTTTCTGCTGAATTTATCGAGTCTTTTTATGCTGACTGCACAGTAAAAATAATAATAAAATTAAAAATTAAAAACTCTGCTAAATAAAAAAAAATTAAAAACCCTGCTACAGCTACCAAGAGAATAAGTAATTGTGTCATTCATTAGATTACCTGAGATGATAATTTGAAAGGATGTATGAAAGTGAGAAGCTATTGTCATAGTGAATTATTTTTATTAGCCCAGAACTATTTTTTGATAAAAATATTTAAATTTCCTCTTACATAGAGAATTGTTTTTCAGTCTATTGTACATACCTCAAAAGAAGTTAATCAAAGAACTCTTCTTTTCTTGAACAGTGAGAAGAACTATAATAATAATAATAATAATAATAAATAAATAAAAAAGATGATGAAAGGGTGTTCTCAGGAAAATGAGTTTGAAAATGGTTGGTGCTTATCCATTATGATGAGTTTTTCCTACAAGTTCTGATCTCTAGCTCCTGTCAAAATTTTAGCTTTGCCACAGATTTAGTGAATTGTCCACTATTTTTAACAAAGTAGTTTCTTACAAAGTACAGCATTATTTAAATCATTTGCAATGATTCTTTGTTTCCATTTTAGTTTAAAATGAGGTAGAAAATAATTCTACAGAGATTAAAAGAAAAAACAGTCTTACCCTAAATGCTACGATCAGGTCTGCATCAGATTAACGATGATTCCATAAAGGAAAATTTTCCATCCCATTGCTCCAGTTTCATAGATGCTGATTTTTTTTTTTATTTAAAGATTTTATTTATTTATTTGACAGAGAGAAACACAGCGAGAGAGGGAACACAAGCAGGGGGAGTGAGGGAGGGAGAAGCAGGCTTCCCACCAAGCAGGGAGCCGGATGTGGGACTCGATCCCAGGTCTCCGGGATCATGACCCGAGCCGAAGGCAGTCGTTTAACCAACTGAGCCACCCAGGCGCCCGTTGCTGATATTTTTTTAAAATTAAATGCTATAGGGGTGCCTGGGTGGCTCATAGGGTTAAAGCCTCTGCCTTCCGCTCAGGTCATGATCTCAGGGTCCTGGGATCAAGGCCCACATAGGGCTCTCTGCTCAGTAGGGAGCCTGCTTCCTCCTCCCTCTCTGCCTGCCTCTCTGCCTACTAGTGATCTCTCTCTCTGTCGAATAAATAAATAAAATCTTAATAAAATAAAATAAAATAAATGCTATAGAGAACAAACTGATGGCTGCGAGAGGGAAGGTGGGCAGGGATATGGGGTGAAGTAGGTAATGTCGATTAAGTGTACATTTATCATGATGAGCACTGAGGATATATGGAAGTGTTGAATCATTATATTGTACACCTGAAACTAATATAACACTGTGTGTTTAAGTAATTTTTTTTTCAAAAAGTAAATCCTAAACAGACTTTTTAAGTTATCAGTTGCTTCTCTGCTAGTTTCCTCAAAGGCATTTTGTATTTAAAAGTACTTGTTGTGCTGACATAATTAAATCTGATACAAACCAGAAAGAAGATATAAACAAGGAAAGGTTACACTAAATCTACCCTTCTCTTTATTTCTTACTATGCAGATGGCATCTACACAGTCAGCTCACATTTAGAAGAAAATCATAATAAATGACCTATGAACTCGCCTTGTAATGGCATGTTGCCCATAGCTATAACTCCTAATTGAGAAAATAGAGCATAAAATCACAAAGAAGCATAGAGAACTAATACTTAAAATCATAAGAAAACTTAATTAATTGAGAAAGCACTCAACAGAAGTAAAGAGTGTTATTTAGGAAATGATTATATGAACTATGATAGGGGTGAAGATGGGAAAAAGATAAAACACAGAATGTCATTAATTTCATTACTTTTTATGGCTAGGAAAATTAAATGCCATGACTTTAATAATGTTCAAATGAAAGAATGACAGCTTGAATATATCGTAAAGCATTAGGTTTCAGAAAAGATTGTTCAGAGGCAGTTGTCTAATTACGTGCTTAGAGTTTTTGGTATAAAAAGTATTTTTAAGGCATTTTCTACAAATCTTCTTTCCATTACCCCTGCCTCATTATTGACATTCTGTCCTGTCACAAGAGTCTCCTATTTTGCTTTACATCATTTCAACCTAGGACTCTTCATTTTAAATTTCTCTTCCATTTAGAATCACTGTTTTGTGAATTTTAAAGGTAATTTAAGGTACAGTAATGGAAATTATGTCCCTCTTTATAAAAAAACTCTTTTAAAAAGTAATGGAATTTTTCTATTCTTCAAATTTACTATTTTAATTGCATCTTGTTTTTTTTTTTTCATTTCTTGTGAGACGAGTAAGTAATATCTGTAACTGGTCCCATTTGCCTTTTCCTTTGTAATCCCGAAAACAAATACAGTAATGATATAAGCTAATTTGATTCTCAAAGGTATTTTATTCTGTAATTGTTCATCATTATACTCATTTAATTTTTATAGAAATTCTGATAATAAAAAGTTATCCCACAATTGAAAATTTAGCAAAAGACAAGTTATTTCCATTATGTCTATAAATAATACCATTGTACCCATTATATATAAAATATGAAACATTTGTATTTCTATGAACTGAGTATATTTTAAACATAATATTTATTTCCCTCTGTAGCCACTTATAGCATTTAGAAGCTAATCTAATTTTAAGTGTGAAACACATATAGAATGTAGAAACTAATACAAAATTTTAAGTGTGAAAAAATATATAACTAACATCTTTTTAGCATCCATTATAGACTAGCACTTTTAGATACTTGGATACATTTTCTTATTTAATTCATAAAACCACCCCCATGAAATCAAATTATAATTTATCCCCATTTTAAGGATGAGGGAACTGGAGCTTCTAGGTACTGCCCTGGGAATTGAGGATAGCACGGCAAAGAAGGCAAATATGTTCTTTGGCTCCACAGTTCATCTATTCTAATGGGAAATACAGCCAATACCAACAAATAAGGAAACAAATAAATCAAGAATTTCAAGATAAAAAAAAGGTTACAAAAGTACAAAATAACAGATAAAGATGGTGCTTCAAATAACAAAGTAGAGAAAGCTTTTTTGAGGAGTTGACACTCATAATAAGGCCTGTAGGAAAATAAAGAAACGCTTGTGGAAAGAATTGTAATGAAATTATTTTAGTACAAAGGGATACCAAAATGCGAAAGCTCCAAATAAGGGGAACAAGCAAAGCCAATAGAATAGGCAATTGACTGAAAGAGAGTATGACTGGGAATTTGTGAGTACACATAATTTAATACAGCTAAACCGATAACCAAGGATCCTATCAGTTGAGGGCCAAATCAGCCAGAACCTTGACAGACAGGTTGATGATGTGTGACCTTAAACTCATCAGAGGTCACTGTGGATTGAAATCATGCATTTCTTCCCTTGTTGAGCTATTTTCTTATTCATGCATCCTTGTTTACATAGCACTTTTATTTCTCGTTTGTTTTTCTCTTCTGCAATACTTTGAGTCATTTAAGAGCAGGGCCTCTTTTTTTTTTATTTATCCATAGACCTAACATCATATAGATGGCATTTTAGGGCCTCATTGACTCTAAATGAATGATTTAAACGTTAGGGGTTTTAATAATGGCTGTTTCCACTCACTAAGGTAGATGAATTACAATCAGAGATGCAGAAAATTTTAACCCAGTTTCACAGTCTTGTACCAATTACCGCTCTCCAAAATAGTTTTCAGAGTAAATTGAATCTCTAATTGTTATTTTACAAAGTATATTCTGGGTTTTCTTATTAATAGAGAGGCATAACATAATGGACACTCAATCTCTTTAGCATCTTTTACAAAATATCAAACATGTATTTAAAAAGACTAACAAAGAACTGAGATTTTATTTAATTGCATGCTAACATTGTTTATCATTATTTTCCTCAGATAGTAAAAATGTATGTCTAGGGCACCTGGGTGGCTGGGTGGCTCAGTGGTTAAAGCTTTTGCCTTCGGCTCAGGTCATGATCTCAGGTTCTTGGGATCTAGGCCCACATTAGGCTCTCTGCTCAGCAGGGAGCATGCTTCCTCCTCTCTCTCTCTCTTTCTCCCTCTCTCTCTCTCCCTCTCTCTCTCTCAGCCTGCCTCTGTCTACTTGTGATCTCTCTCTCTGTCAAATAAATAAAAACTTTAAAAAAATGTATGTCTGAGTATTGTTACATTAATATGGACCTTTTTGTCTTGTAACTCATACTAATGAAAATTCTTCAGAAGCCCTTACCCTTAATATGACTTACTTAATGTCTTGCTCAAAATCCATCATTTTGATCTCTTTTCAGTCTAGTTATTCATATTTATTCCCTAAGATTTTTATTTCTCACAAAAGAAAAACATCCAGCAAAATATCTGTCTGTTATTGTCATTTGTGCGGAGTCTGATAGATATAAAATAAGGCACAGACATAGGGCAAATGTAACAAGTTTTTTTTTTTTTCTTGTGATTTTTATCATCACATTTCATAATCCCTGTTTATTACTGTGCTAGAACCAGAAAGTCACTGTGACCCTCAGTGAAAAAGCTCAGGCAAACTTCTTTTCTAACCTTGAATGTCATTTTTCATTTGTAGTTTCTCATTTTTTTAATAATTTCAAAACAAATTGGCTTTATTAAATTCTTCACTCTGTACCTATTTTACTGGATTTTGCACTTTGAAATTGTAATTGTCACTTTAGATCAGATTCTCATTCAGTATTATAAAACATTCCTCTACCAGCGAAGAGAAAGAAGACTGATCCAGCTCTGACCTGACTTTGAAGTTAGTAGATAAGAGAGCCACACCGAAAATCAGTCTTAGAGCTGTGAAGATATAACAGAAATCTCTCTTTTTTTTTTTGATAGACTGCTTCACACTTTGCATTATGCATTTTTTTTGTTATGTAATGTTAGTCACCATACAGTACATCATTAATTTTTGATGTAGTGTTCCAAGATTCATTGTTTATGTGTAACACTTAGTGCTCCATGCAATACATGCTATGCAATGTTTAATAGCCTTTTGGCTTTAAGGGAATGGGAGTTACTAGCTAAATTACATTTTTTCTATATTTGAAGTATTGTCTGATCACATTTAAATGCAACTTGTTCAAGATAGTTTAGAAACAAAGAACTATTCTATTTCTTTGGCAAACTCATATTTCATTTACATGGATTAAGAAAACAACTGTGTTCCTACCTCCTTCAGTCCCTGTGTATTAAGTGTCTCAGTATTTATTGAACAAAGGGTATGTTTGCAAGCATACATTTAAAACAACACTGAGATGTAAATTTTAATATTTTTCTCTCTTATTAATGTCTTTATTCCATGTGTTTTAAACATTTTTCTGCATACATTACAGAATAGCATTCACATCCATTTCCCTTAAATAACAGTTTGCAATATAGTAAACAATGTTCATAACATCTTTATTATGTATATTTTCCTTTTGATTGAGATATAAGACACACTAGCAATGAGATAGTTGTTAAATGTTGAGATTGTTAGATTTATCCTTTGAACATTATACATCAATGTGTCTGTGATAGACACCAAAAAGACTATGAGAGAGGCTAAGTACTATATGAGGAAACAAATTGTAGGCCATGATGAATTGTTGATTATTCAACGCAACTTTTTAGGTTTGGCACAGAAAATTTAAATTAAGAAATCTAAAGAACTCATTCTCAACAATACATTTTTCCTTCATTAAGTGTTATATGTTATATTTTAATGTTTGTCTTTATAAAAATGATATTATAATTAATTTCAAGGTGGTATGTTATTATTGTCTTACTGTAACAGATACTTTTACTTAATACATACAGTATGTCAGACACTGGTTATTTACTTTTCTCATTTAATCTTCAAAATTATCCTACCATGTAACATTATGTTCATTTTATCAATTGTCATGAAAATAAATCATATGGTTTACTTCAGTGACTCATAAATGCTTTCCTCCATAATGTTCTCATTTTAAACTCATAGTGACTTATGAAATAGCTTCATCATTTTCATTTTGCAACTTAAGAAACACCGAAGCTAAGTTACTTTGCTGGGACCAAGAAAAATTTAAGATTCCTTATTAACATTTGCTTTAAGATTCCTAATAATTGCCACTTCTAATACTTTATATTCCCTCTATATATGTCCAAAGATACTGGAACCAATTGTAATTTACAGGTCATTTTATTTTCTGCATTGAATAATAAATTGGGGTGTGCCAAAATAATTAAAAGTCTTTATTTTGAAGATTGGTAGTAAATTGAAAGATTCTTTAAATGTTGAGCTTATCCATTATTCCATTGAACATTGATTACCATGAGAGCTGCTGATTTTAATGGCATTTTACATAATAATTTCATCTTAAATGAGATTTTGAATATTTTAATAAGCTATGTAGAATTTTCAATAGAATCTATAATTGACATCTCAAAGTAAAACTTTTCCTTTCATTTTTTATGCTTGAGCAAGTTTCTAAAGAACATTTATATGAAATGCATTTTAACATTTTAATTATTGATATTAATGTTTGACACCAAAAGTTGGTACATGCAGTTTCCTAGAGTATTGCCCTCTTCAAAGAGATACTTAAAATAATATATTGACCCAAATAAGTAGGTCAGCTTCTCAACAGAGCTTATTAAATTCCTGTCTAATTGCTTCCATAAATATATTATTTTGAATATTTTTAGAATAAGAAAATATTTTTCCATCAAAGCAGAAATTTATTCCCTGAAAGCACCTAAAGCCATCATGAATTATTATATTTATATAATAAATAGCAGTTATGCTACCCAGTCAGTTTTAAAATATCAATTGTTCATTAATAATCACATCAGTTGTGTTTAAAAGTCTTTACTCTCTCCAGTGCTTCCCAAAATTTGGCCTTATTTATATATTTTACACCTGAATTGTGATTATTATAAAACATATGTCTGATTATAATGGAATAAATGATTTATAAAGCATTCATTCTCTCTACTGCTTCACTGCTTGAATTATTCATATTTGATAAAATATACTTAATTAAAATTATCAATATTTTACTTACAAAAGTGGAAGAGACAGTGTAAGGAAAATATTGTCAGACTAAATAGTATGTATGACATTATTATACTTATAGTCTACACCTTAGGTGAAGTGAAATTTTAAGAAAGTGCAGTATATCAAACAAATGTGGTTAGGTTCAAATCCTCTTTTTTTCCATAAGTAAAGTGAAAAGGGGACTAAAGAGAATATCTATAAGTTGAAGAATCTTAGAATGTTCCCATTGTGATAATGAAGAAACAGTAGTGGATTCTCCAGACTAAGCAAGGCACATGAGACCATTTTCATGAAGGTCCTCTCATTGTTCCAGGGACTCCTGCAGAAAGAAGATTCCTTGGTGTGTCCAGTAGAGAACTATGCCTGGAATACAGATGCAGTCTAGGCAATTTAGCATAACAAATGAGACCAATATCATCACATCCACTTCTGCATCGAGAACATTCAAAAACAGCAGCGATATGCAATGAGAAGTCCTGCATCTCTAGGACAAAGTGTTGGAAGAAAGGAAAAACAGAGAATGGGAATAATGCTCTATATTGACAGATTTTAGTTTTTTCAACCTCATATGGCTCAGAAAGAATGCCAGAAATAAGAACAAGTGTTGTCACTGTTTCCCAGCATTAAATGCCTTTGCTGGGAACTTCCATAATAGTCTGGATCTTGCTGACAAATTCTGCCTCATCAGTACTATTTCTTACTCTTAAACGTAACACTCAGACCAAACCTTAACAGTACTTCCCAAACTCTCCTTTGCCTTATTTCCAGGCCTTTGCATTTGACTTCCTCATCTAGTTGTGCCCTTCTTTCTTCACCCAGACAATGATGACTCATCCTTCATGTCTGAATTTCTATGTCATTACTTACAGAAACAAATTTTTAGTGATTCATAAAGCTTGGGCCTTCTTACCTAGTCCACCTTTCCCCTGTGTTTATCTCTACCTTAGCATTGATAGCTCTTGGCTGTTAAATCTTATGTGCCAGATCCCACAAACACTGAGGAACTATAATGAAAGCTGGACTATGTCTGCCTTGTTGATGTTTTTCTAATGCTAAAATAATACTTACTACATGGGAGACATCCTAACCTAACCACTACTGAATATGACAATTGACACCCAAGGAAACTTCCTTTTATCTTTCTTGGTGCCTGACCATTTGCAGAGAGGACAAGTGATTGTGAACACATGAGTGCATCTTTCAGTATTTGACCACAAAACAATCTTAAGCTTTTCAAATACTTTAGAAATTACAGTTTCACACTCTAAGGAGAAGGGATAAATAAACATAAGAATTATATAACATATCAAAAAATCAAATCACCAGTAACTGAAAGATCTAACATTGAAAAAAAATTAGTCTCTTGAATCCAAGTTGAGTGAATTTAACTTTTTTAGAAAGTATTGACCTGAGACACTTGGGTGGCTCAGTGGTTAAGCCTCTGCCTTCAGCTCAGGTCCTGAGGGATCCAGCCCTGCATTAGGCTGCCTACTTGGCAGGAGGCCTGCTTCTCCCTCTTTCACCCCCCCGCTTATGTTTCCTCTCTGGCGGTGTTTCTCTCTGTCAAATAAATAAAATCTTTTAAAAAAGGAAAGGAAAAGAAAATATTGACCTATTTATTTATTAACAAGAACATTCTTAATGCAAAACCTTCAATTTTTGCCCAGCTGGTTGGACGACTAGCACTGTAACCTAATTACAAGACAATTTGGCAGATTAAATTCAAATGTTCAATGGGAATAACACTGTATTCATTTTAAAACCCTGCATAATCCTGGGCACCTAGGTGGCTCAGTCAGTTGAGCTTTTGGCTCTTGGTTTCAGCTCAGGTCATTATCTCATGGGTCATGCCATTGGGCTGCATGCTCAAGTGGGAGTCTACTTGAAGATTCTCTCCCTCTGCCCCTCCTTCCACTTATGTGCATGAGTGTTCACTCTTTCTCTCTCTCAAATAATTAAATTTTTAAACAAAAGAAAACCCTTCATAATCCATTTTTCAATTGCAGTTTATTTAACACCCAATTTAGACTAGAATTAATGCCTCTCTCACCTATGAACATTATTCCCTTTGTATGTTTTACAAAAACAAAGAATAAGTCACTAGATTCTCCACAAACTACCTTAACTATGAACACAGTTGCATGCAGATCTTTACTGCAATCACCTGTTTTATTGGTGCTTTTCTTATTCTTAATACTGAATCTCTAACCTCCTACTTAATCTCCACTCTAAAAATTGCCAGGGCTGTCCTTTCAGGATCACAAATATGCCCAATCATATTCTGAATCATACTCAGAGTCCCAACCTCTCTCACTATGTATTTTAGCTCTTAGTGGTATCTTCTACTGCTCTGTTGTCATGGGAATTTCTTATCATTTCAGCCCATGCTCTATTTGAAGCTACTTTCTTCCATGGAATGAATCACCGTACTGCAGATGTAGCACCCTCCCACTAGAGAGGCAAGTGTGGATAGATAGACTCAATTCTAGTCTCTACAATCTGTAGAATGAAATGAGACAAAATGAAATAAACAAAAATAAAATGTAAGCACTATGCAGTGAACTATATTGAGCCTGGACTCCAGAACCACATCCTCTGGGTCCAGATCCGAAATCTAGAATTTTGTTATTTCTGTGTTCAAGGGCAATTTAATATAGCTGTTTGTGCATCAGTTTTCTCACTGGTAGAATGCAGATTAAATTCTATTTCCATCAAAGCTTTGTTACCAGGCTTAAACCAGATAAAATTTCTCAAGTTCTTAGAATAATAGCTGGAATATAATACTTCATAAATATTTGCTGATTTTTTTTAAAATCAGCTTTAAATAACCATCTTTGAAATTGCCATCCCATAGGGTGGCAAAATAATGTTCTATAAAATAACCATAGCCACATTATGACCAAATAATTCTGTACTAAAACTCTTTTGGGGAGCATTATATTAACAATATGAAGTGTCTTTTTCTGTCTAGTGATTTATTATAGGTCTTATTTTAATTTTTTATTTAAACTTAAATTTTTATTTAAATTCAAGTTGGTTAACATACAGTGTAATATTAGTTTCAGGTGTACAATATCCCACACTTCCATACCACAAGTGCCCTCTTATTCCCCATCACTATTTAACTCACGCTTGTGCCCTACTTTCCCTCTGGTAACCATCAATTTGTTCTTATTATTAAGAGTTTATTTCTTTGTTTGCCTCTCTCTTTTTACCCCTTTATTTGTTTTGTTTTTTAAATTCCACATATGGCCGAAATCATATGGTATTTTAATAGTAGCAAGTGAATTTTGTAAATTTTCAAGAGGGGGTAGAATATGTATTGTTTACAAGTTTGTGAAATCCTCTATTTCACAATGATTTCATTAATAGCTCTCACAATTTTTCCTCATATATCATAGATTGGGAGATTTTGCTTTAAAAATACTGTGCTAGGGCACCTGGGTGGCTCAGTGGGTTAAAGCCTCTGCCTTCAGCTCAGGTCATGATCTCAGGGTCCTGGGATCAAGGCCTACATCAGGCTCTCTGCTCAGCAGGGAGCCTGCTTCCTCCTCTCTCTCTGCCTGCCTCTCTGCCTACTTGTGATCTCTCTCTCTGTCAAATAAATAAATAAAATATTTTTAAAGAGTTAAAAAATAAATAAAAATACTGTGCTAATAAGGAATATTTCTATATTTTATACTATTCAAGATTTATAAATTATCATTAAGAAATTTTTGCTACTTAATTACAGTATCTTCTATACAGTGTAGAACTTATAAATAATGTACTTGCAGTGCATAAAAAGATAAAGTTTAGCATTGACACTATTCCCAACATAAAAAATATTGAACTATACTCTCAAAGCCAGAAATATTCAGTTGCCCAGATATACAGAATATGCCAGTGGGAATTAATTATAGTTTAAAGCAATTGAAAAAGTAGGCAATACCAAATCAATTCTTCTCTTTTTTATCATTTTTTTAAAGATTTTATTTATTTATTTGACAGAAAGAAATGCAGTGAGAGAGGGAACACAAGCAGGGGAGTGAGAGAGGGAGAAGCAGGCTTCCCACCGAGCAGGCAGCCCCATACGGGGCTCAATCTCGGGTCTCCGGAATCATGACCTGATCTGAAGGCAGTCGCTTAACCAACTGAGCCACCCAGGCACCCCTATATCATATTTTAAAATAAAAACTGACTATCATTTTGGAAAAGCTTTAAAAGTGAATGGTTAATAAATAATTGTTTAATAGTCATTATAGGTCTAGAATGATAAATAAGTGATAGCAGATTTAGGTATGAAGATTGCAAGTTGCAATTTTTTCCTGACTATGCTGAAGCAGATTAAAAACATGCATTTATATTGACATTTTTCACCAATAAGAGCCAAAATGTTGAAATTTCTACTTCTGTTCACTTACCATCAATTAATATCCTACATTATAATTAAAAAGGATATAATAAAATAATTTTAATATTAAAGTAAACATTCTATAAATATTCACTTCACTATAATTTTATACTTTTGTTTGCCATTACTGTATTTGAGAAAACAAGTTTATCTAACAAATTAACATATGTGACATGGTACCTTTATTTCCTTATTATAATTAAATCAAATAATTCATATAAATAATATATAAATATGTATATTTGTATATATTTGTGTGCTTGACATTACAGCTCATGGAACACTTTATAATATTTACATTTGATTTTTACAAAAACCCGACAAATGTACACATGGTCTTATTGTTAGTTAAAAGGTGAGAGTCATTTAGGTATATAAGATTCAAGCTCAAATATTTGATATTTTGTATAGAAGTATCAACCAAAGGAAAGTCTTCATTGTAACTTGTACATGAAAAAAATCAAGTATGAATTATACATGCTCATATATCACACAGATTGATAATCTGTAAGAACATTCATTTTTAATCTAGTTATTAGTCATCTTTAACAATTCACTTTAGTGGGAAGTAGTTTCCATGCTAAAATTCAGTAACTCAGTAAGAATTACCCATCACTTTAGATGCATTGAGATAATTTTGTTAACTTGAGTTTGCCACTATTTACTGGTATAATAATTTGATGGAAAAAGTAGCATTTAATTATACATTTTTATAGGCACACTGTTTAATCCATTACTAGCCAATAATTTTGTTATGGAAACAAACTATTGAAACTTTATAAACTATAAGAAATAAAATTGTAAATTTGGCCTTGAGATACCGTATGGATTTCATATTTTTATTTATCAATTACATATTTTTAGTTGGAACTGAACTAATCTTTTATTCACACACTCTAGGATAAGTTTTTCCATGCTTTTTTTGTCTTTTGGATTTTTTATTTGTTTGTTTTGTTTTTAATGAACATGTTCCCCTTCATGCTGTGTCCTTCTGGTTGAAAAGCAGTATCCAAGTGGTTGATTTTTCTACCATATTGTTAAATTTGATATCTATTTTGAGCCTTGTGCTATTTGGACATACAACCTTGTATTCTATCAACTTCATTAGTCTATCAACTTTTATTTATTTAATTACTTTTTCCTGATTTTTCTCTTTTATCTCTACTTCAAATTTATATTCATTCTACTTTGCTGGCATTTCAGCCTTTATCCATTCTGAAAATATTGGGACAATGGGCAGCTCATTTCCAGGACTTCCCTCTCTCCTCTCTCTTTCTCTCCCTCTCTTTCTCTCACTCTCCTTTTTTTTTTTTTTTTTTCTTAATTTTACTTTACAAGGACTTCCTAAGCAAAAACGCCTTCTTGTATGGATTTACTGCCACATAGTGGCTCATAATGCACATGTCCAGCACAAAGGTCTTTCCAACCATATACCCCACAATTCACACTCTTAACATATTAAATTAATATTTTGCTCATTACTTGTTCTTTCCAGGGTTCCTTCTCTCATTAAATGTTGTACAAATTAATGTTCAAACTAAAAACTCATTTGTCATTCCATCTTATTCATCTTTCCCCTTGTAATCAATCACAAGTTCTGTCACTTAGCTCTCAGAATCTCTCTAAACTCTCTACTTTGATTCCTTCCCTATTATCTTTAGCTGTCTTTCTCCTCTTCAGTTAATTCTTCTCCAAGTTGATCAATTCATATTTTTTTATAAAAGTTTGGATTGAATTGTGGTTCTCCTTAAAGTTACCTAATGATTTCCTTTTACATGTTGAATAAGTGTTGAATTATTTACCATGACATGCACAAAAACTCATCAATAAATCCACCATGTTTCATGCTCCAGATTCTTTAGATATATTCCAATGCATTATTCCATCTAGGTTTTCACATTTATAGAGAACTCTAAACATTTTACTTTACACCTTTCTTGACCTTCATTATTCCTACATTTATTGTGCTGTCAGATTAAGCATGCTTCTTCTGAAAGTACATTAGGACGAGTAAAGACAGAACAACTTGACCAATTGAATTTAAAAACCACAAATTAATAAGGTTATGCTTTATACATATGTTTGGAATTTTCTTCAAGAGGTATGAGAGAAAAGACTGAAAAAAAATAGTGCTTGCATTGGCTTAGTACATGCAAAATTTTTAGGATAGCTATCCAATAAAAGTTACACCAAACACTAAAGCAATAGCTTCAGATACTATTTTCTTTAGAAAGGAATGTTATGTTGTGTTATCATTTTTTCTTTTTTTTAAGATTTTATTTATTTATTTGACTGAGAGATCACAAATAGGCAGAGAGGCAGTCAGAGAAAGAGGGGGCAGCAGGTTCCCTGCTGAGCAGAGAGCCAGATGTGGGCCTTGATCCCAGGACCCTGAGATCATGACCTGAGCTGAAGGCAAAGGCTTTAATCCACTGAGCCACCCAGGTGCCCATGTTATCATTTTTTAAATCAATATATCTTAAATATTTTAAAAAATCCATTTTATTGTCACTTACTGTTTATCTAAAGTATAGCCTAAGTAGAAACTGATTTCTACTGTCAAATAAGTGGCTTTCAGGGGACCTAATTAGCAAATGTATATAAAATAAAATAATAAGCGTGATTACTAGATGGGTTTTTTGTTGTTGTTATTGTCAGTATATAGTACCTTTTTAAAAGGTGTGATAATAATATTTTCAATAGTAAGTAGATAAAAAATGTTTTTCTAAATTCTGTATTATAATTTCAGTTGTTATACTTGCTTCTTACTTTTTTTTTAGCGTTAAACAAATGGTTCCAACTACCTGAGTATTAAATTAGAATATAGGTAAGTAAAGTTACCTTTACATTCCAAGAGTATTTTGTTTAACTCGCAAGCAAGTGAGTGGGTAAGAGATGTGATTCACATCATCTTGCCCTTGTTGTAGTCTGGTCAGAGTTTATGGTTTAATTTCAACATTAAGAAATCTCTCCTTTCCATTTTTAGTGAAATAAAATGATAGAACTGTAGGTCACTAATTCAATTGTTCATTATCTCTGCCTAGATTTCCTTATCATTGCTTAATGACATCTCAAATTGTGGATACATAGTCATTTGGTTTATCAGAGATTCAACATCTCTGTAAGACTGCTGACTCCGAAATGTTTGTCTTTTTTTTTTTTTTTAAGATTTTATTTATTTATTTGAGAGAGAGAGAGAGCGCACATGAGAAGGCAGAAGGTCAGAGGAAGAAGCAGACCCCTGGCGAGCTGGGACCCTGATGTGGGACTCGATCCTGAGACTCTGGGATCATAGCCTGAGCCAAAGGCAACCGCTCAGCCAACTGAGCCACCCAGGCACCCCTGAGATGTTTGTCTTTATATTCAAATCTATATCTTGTTTTATCTCAATTTGGATACCTTAAAAAAAAATGTTTTTCTCAAATCAACTCCCTGCTTATGACTTTCTTTTGAAAAAATTGCCTCGGTAAACTTTTAGGTCCTCAGGTTTAGAAGTACAAGACTTTTTGAATTACTTTGCTTCTATTCTACTCACACCCTATAGATAGTCAAGTCTGTATTAGATGGCGACATTAGAAATCTTTAAGAAGCAAAAGAGGAATTACAAATACCTTACTAAAACAAATGTAAGCAAAAATGGAAACTATCTCATCTCTAACTGTCCTATAGATTCTAACTTAAAAATTCCTATTCAGTCAACTTTATTCTTTATATTATCAATACAGTCAATCCCCTTTATTTTGTGTGGTAGTCATTAATTCTTTTCATTCTCTGCTTGATTTTTCTTGTTTTGAACATTCAATTTTACTTTTTCCTGCAAGAACTAGACTTAGTCATGTTACTTTCTTTACCAAATAAACTATAAACTGAAGTAAATACTTTGGGGGAGATCCTTGGTTGTTGCTCATTTCATTCTCTATTCCCTACCTCTGTAATCATGGTAACATATTTTGAGATGCAGCCTGTCAGCTTGAATTTCTGATTGACCATGAGAAACAGAAAGTTATGGCTGATCTGTGATAGAAATGTGGTATGAAGAAATAACTGTGGTTGTTTTAACCCCTTAAGATTAGGGTTTCAGGGGTGCCTGGGTGGCTCAGTTGGTTAAGCGACTGCCTTGGGCTGGGGTCATGATCCCGGAGACCTGGGATCGAGCTGCACATCTGGCTCCCTGCTCAGCGGGAAACCTGCTTCTCCCTCTCTCACTCCCCCTGCTTGTGTTCCCTCTCTAGCTGTATTTCTCTCTGTCAGATAAATAAATTAAAAAAATCTTAAAAAAAAAAAAAGATTAGGGTGTTCTTTGTTTCTGTCAGATAATCAAATCTTCCTTGATTTACAGTTTCCATACCAACCTCCATTCTGTATTTACTCAACATTTTCTACACACTTAGTAATTTAACCATCTTTCTAAAGCTCACTTCCTACAATGACTTCAAAATATTATGTATTTCCTTAGTGCCTGAGAAGTTAACTACAAACTCTTTGGATCTAAATTTGGGATTATTTTTATATTCTCATCATTGTCACTTTGGCAGAAGTTGTGAAATATTTGGATACATCAGATAAAACCAGAAAAGGAGCAAATCACAACTTGTAAAGTTTTAATTTCATGACATTTGTTAAAAATAAGGAGAAAACTTACCAACATGGCAGACAAGACTGACTAAGTCAACAGAAGCATACACACACGATGAAATGCCCAAATTCCGAGACCCTCCCAAAGATGACCACCAGAGTCCAGAATCAAAGTCAAACAGCAAGGGTCGTTTATTGCGAGTTCAAACCCGGACCCCTACGCACTCGTTACCGGTGACGCTAAGAGGCCCTGAGCATACCTTTAGCGCAGCTTTTATAGGTAAGTACAAACAAGTTACAGAGAAGGTATGGGAATCTCCACAGTTACAAGCACATGATTGATTGACATTCTCCTAAGTTTACTGGTTGCCTTTAGATTGGCCTGGGCCCCCCAGCAAGCCATAAGGCGCCAGATGGTAGGGTAGGGGGCCTCTGGGAGTGGTCACATAGCCACATTACTGGAGCCAAATGGCCGTTATCACTCGTTCTCAGATCTGAAGGCGCGGAGAGAGGGGCCGTGTGATTACAGGGTGGCTATAGGAGGACTGCTACTGTTTTTCCACTTCTGAGGGTCTAGGAAGTGAGTGTACAGAATCCAGGTGGCTGTTAGAGGTGTAAGGCATAATGGTCCTAATTCTATTTTTCACGCTTCTCAACACACACACACACACACACACACACACACACACATAAATCATTACTATAGGAAAATATCACTTTCCTAGTTTGTTTGGGTTACTATAAAAAAAAACTATAGATTGAATGACATCTAAACAAAATAAATTATTTCTCAAAGTTCTTGATGTGGGAAGTAAAAGATCAAGGCAAGGCAGCTTCGGAATCTGATGAGAGCCCATTTTCCAAGTCACAGATAACCCTCTTATTGCTGTGTCCCCTCATGGTGGAAGGGAGAAGAGTGCTCTCTGGAGTCTCTCTATAAAGACATTGATTCCACTCATGAGGGTTGAACTTACATAACTTAATCACATCCTGATGATCCCACCTCCAGATACATCAGATTGGGGGCTAGGGTTTTAACATATGCATTTAGGGGACCACAAACTTTCATTGTATGGCCACATTATTTAACTCAAAGCTATTTTTTCAAGCAGATATGCAAAGACAAATAAATAGGAAGCAAGCTGAGACAGTGAAGTTCAGGAGGCTAGTATTAGTTAATTCCTGATTAGGTAGTGAATGTCAAGCTGTAGAATGGATAGTTGAGAAAAGTGAAACTCAGGATAACTAGCATCTCAGAAGATTGGAAAGGCAGGTAAATTAAGCAAAATAGGAACAATTTTGTAGAAACCTAGTTTGGGAGTGAATAAGCAAAAGAAACTATGTCATTGCATTGCAGATCTACCTCCGTTCTTTTGCTTCTACTATTACTGTCTTCTCAAATTCCTAATGTTTCTTAAAATTGTTAAGAAATTTTTATTTTAATTTGTCTTCTCCTTATACATGGGGATTTCTTTACTCTGTCATCAGTTCTTTCACATTTTTTTTATAGTTCTCACTATTTTTACATCCCCAGTCTCATAACACTTATATTTATTATATTTACTTTATGTACTTTCTATTCTTCAAAGTAAGGATACTGTATGTTAATCTTTTATTTAGTCAAACCCAATAACTTGCTTATTTCCAACTTTTAATAAATACCTATAAATTGATAATATTGATTGAACTGATCATTTAAATTTTAATTAAAATTATGTTCTAAGACTTTTTCCTTTTGCATCTGGAATCAATATTCCATTATTTTTCATTATTTTCTTATGTATTAAAAGTCAGAACTATATAGTTCACACTAACTACCCACCCTTACTCTCTGGATCCCAGTTTATTTGGCCAAGAAGGAGCTCTCCCCTAAAATGCTTATGTTGCGGCCTAATTTCCAAAGAGATGATATTTGGAAGTGGGGCCTTTGAGAGATGATTAGGCCATGAAGGGAACACCTTCAAAAATGAGAATAGTGCCCTTATAAAAATGCCTGGAGGGCTAGCTCCCTCCTGCCTCTGCCATGTGAGAATACAAGATAAAGAGGGCTGTCTATGAAGGAGGTAGGAGCTCACCAGACATGGAATCTGTAAGTGCTTTGATTTCAGAACCCCTGGGCTTCAGGATTGTGAGAAATGTTTCTGTTAGGAAAAACTGAGAGCTTTTTCCCTAAGACCAGGGACATGGCAGGGCATAATACTAGAAGTTCTAGCCTCAGCAATCACATAACAAAAAGAAATAAAAGACATCTGAATCAGCAAAGAAGTCAAACTCTCACTCATTACAGATATGATACTTTATGTGGAAAACTCAAAAGACTCCACTCCAAAACTGTTAGAACTCATGCAGGAATTCAGTAAAGAGTCAAGATATAAAATCAATGCACAGAAATCAGTTGCCTTTCTATACACCAATAGCAAGACAGAAGAAAAAGAATCTAAGGAGTCAATCCCATTTACAATTGCAACCAAAACCATAAGAATAAACCTAACCAAAAGGGCAAAGAATCTATACTCAGAAAACTATAAAGTACTCATAAAAGAAATTAAGGCACAAAGGAATGGAAAAATTTTCCATGCTCATGGACTGCAAGAGCTAATGTTGTGGAAATGTCTATGCTACCTAAAGAAATCTATACATTTAATTCAATCCCTATCAAAATACTATACATTTTTTAAAGAAATGGAGCAAATGATCCTAAAATTTATATGGAACCAGAGAAGACCCCGAATAGCCAGAGGAATGTTGAAAAAGAAAAACAAAGTTGGCAGCATCACAATTCCAGACTTTAAGCTCTATTACAAAGCTTAATCATCAAGACAGTTTGGTACTAGCACAAAAACAGAAACAAAGTTCAATGGGACAGAAGAGAGAGCCCAGGGGTGCCTGGGTGGCTCACTCATTGCGCAGCTGCCTTTGGCTTATGTTAGAGCCCTGCATTGGGCTCCCTGCTTGGCAGGAGGCCTGCTTCTCCCTCTATCACTCCTCCTGCTTGTGTTCCCTCTCTAGATGTGCTTCTCTGTCAAATAAATAAATAAAATATTGAATAATAATAATAATAATAATAAGAAGAAGAAGAAGAAGAAGAAGAAGAAGAACAACAACAACAACAACAACAACAACAACAACAACAACAACGGGAGAGCCCATAAATGGACCCTCAACTCTATGGTCAACTAATCTTCAAAGCTGGAAAGAATGGAGAAAAGACAGTCTTTTCAACAAATGGTGTTGGGAAAATTGGATCAGCCACATCCAGAAGAATGAAACTAGACCATTTCCTTATACCACACACAACAAAAGACTAAAGATGGTTGAAATACTTCAATATGAGACAGGCATCCATCAACATCCTTGAGGAGAACACAGGCAACAACCAATCTCAGCAACAGAAATTTCTTCCTAGAAACATCACCAAAGGCAAGGGAAGCAAGGACAAAAATGAACTATTGGAACTTTATCAAGATCAACAGCTTTTGCACAGCAAAAGAAACAGTCAAAAAAAAACAAAAGACAATGACAAAATGGGAGAAGATATTTGCGAATTACATATCAGATAAAGCACTAGTATCCACAATCTATAAAGAACTTATCAAACTCAACACCCAAAGAACAAACAATCCAGTCAAGAAGTTGGCAGAAGACATGAACAGAAATTTATCCAAAGAACATATCCAAATGGCCAACAGACACATGAAAAAGTGCTCAACACCCCTCAGCATCAGCGAAATACATATCAAAACCACAGTGAGATACCACCTTATACCAGTCAGAATGGCTAAAATTAACAAGTCAGGAAATGACAGATGTTGATGAGGAGGTGGGGAAAGGAAACTCTCCTACACTGTTGGTGGGAATGCAAGCTGATGCAGCCACTCTGGAGAACATTATGGAGATTCCTCAGAAAGTTGGAAATAAAGCTACCCTATGACCTAGCAATCACACTATTGGGTATTTACCCTAAAGATAAAAATGTAGTGATCTGAAGGGGCACATGCACATGAATGTTTATAGCAGCAATGTCCATAATAGCCAAACTATAGAAAGAATGGATAAAGAAGGTGTATATATACATGGACTACTATGGACTACAATGCAGCCATAAAAAAGAATGAAATCTGCTATTTTTAAGGACATGGCTGGAAATGGAGGGTATTATGCTGAGTGAAATAAGTCAACTAGAGAAAGACAGTTATTGTATGATTTCTCTTATATAAGGAATTTGAGAGGCAGGGTGGGGTGCTGTGGAGGGTAGGAAGGGAAAAATGAAACAAGATGGGACATGGAAGGGAGACAAACCATAAGAGACCCTTAATCTCAGGAAACAAACTGAAGGCTACTGGGGGGTGGTAGGGGAGGGGTAGAGGGGCTGGGTTATGGGGAAAAAGTATTTCCATTGTTCCTAAGCCACAAACTCTATGGCATGTTGTTACAGAAACCCGAACAGACTAAGAGAGAAATTGGTGCCAAGAAGTGGGTATACTGCTGTAATGAACACTTAAAAATGTGGAAGCAGCTTCCAGACTCTTGATCGAGGCTGGGGAAATATGGAGGTACCTCTAGAGCCTACACTGCCATGAACAGATCTTCAACCACTTCTCCAAAAAATGCCCAGGCAGAAAAGAGGGCAGCTGTAGTGAAATCTTCAGTATCTTAGAGAATACCTGAGTAATCCTAAACAGAATGTTGGAAGAAATATGGACAATAAAGGCCATTATGATGAGTTCTGAGGCAGAAACAAGGAAGAGATTATTGGATGCTGAATGAGAGGTGGTCCTTGTCATAAACTGAAAAAGAAAAAAGAACTTGGCTGAATTGTGTTCATGTTCTGATGCTTTGTGGGAAATAGAAATTGCAAGAAATGAAATTGGATATTTGGCTGAGAATATCTTTAAGCAAAGTGTTGTACAAGTGACCTAGTTCTTCCTGACTGCTTATAGTGAAATAAGAAAAAAATGGCTTCAAGATGGAATTATTAATGAAAAAGGAACCAGAACTTATGGATCTGGAGGAGGAAATTCTCAGCTTATTTTTATTGAAAGGCATAGGAAAGCTTCTTTGGGGAGAACACCAAGGGTGTGGCCAAATGACTATTTGATAAGAAGATTATCAGCGATTTCAACAAGAAGCCAGAAGCTACTGCCCCAGGCAATGGAAGAATGACCCCAAATGCAATTCACAGATCTTCAGGGCTGTCCCTCCTATGACAGGCTCCATGTGCAAGGTCCAGGCTTTTTGGTTTCAAAAGAGGGGTGCTGGGACTCATGGCAATTACTCAGATGGTGGACTCCACCCCCTGCATCTGGAACAACAATTAGCCACCCAGGTGTGCTCTGCAGGCCTCCATATGGCACAGGAGTGGGTGCTACACTCCAGAGGGAGCAGACAGTAAACTTGGGTGGTGTTTATGATGCTTTTTCTGTTGACATATAGAGTACAAAATCTAAGCTGTCCATTTCAGAGAACAAGGCCCCTGCAGAGAGTTCTGGAGATTGGAGGGCCAGATCAGAGTTCAAACCAGAAAATCAACCTGTTCACCATTCCATCCTGGAGAATTGCAGGTGCCAGAAGAGTCACAAACATAGAACGGCCAGCTGAGGGGAATCCCAACCTCCAATCCCTGAGATCTAAGGCAGGGGGATGACAACGCTAGCGTCATGTAGCAGGTATAGCTCAAGCATAGATGAGATTCAAGCACGTAGGTTCACTTCAGGAAAATGTGTTAGAAGCCTGCCAAAGACTGTACCAGGGGATCAAACAACCTCTTTGGTTCTGGGCATATTTTGAACATCGATACAATGTCCTAACAAGAGACTGGAAACTCTCTTGTGAGAAGAGGAAAAAAACAAAATAAAACCTTAAGATAGAAGCATTGAACTTAACATGTTATGTTGGTTCATTTAGAAATTGTTAGTCACAGGACTGGAGGAGAGGGGAAGAGGTACTGAATGATGGGTCATTTTGTAGAGGATGGCTGCCATTAAATTGTTTTTAAGTCATACCAATTGTCAGAATCCTATATGCTTTGGAGAATTAATAAGATAATGAAGAATTAATAAAATAATGAATAACCATTTGAATTAAAAAAGAGAGAAGGAGAGAAAGGTGTACTTGTAAAACTCTCTACAATAGTTTGGCACCAGCAAAACTGCTTCAGGATTGTATTGGAAAGAAATGTTCTTCCTTTCACCTTGCAGTTCTGTTTTTCCCCAGATTCCATTGTTTCAGCATAAGTGGGGAAACACCAGCTAGTGTTCAGGTAGAACTTGATTGTCATGTAGAACCTGGATAGATGCTTAGTTTAAGAGAGTGACTCCCAGAACAGTTAGCAGTGTCTAGCAGTTATATCCTAGAAATAGATTTTTATAAATATTCTGGAGATATATACTGGTATATAACATTACTTCTAAAGGAAAATAAATCAGCTTCCCTGTATAAATACTTATACTGGCATAAATTGGAGACAGAAATGTGTCACTAACACTGTATATGAAATTAGATCTGCCTTTATTAAAAGGGCATGAAGGGAGGGAAACAAAAGTGACTAATTGTTATTAGTTGTACTTCACACCCCAGGTGAAAGAAACTGCCAAATGTACATTAAACAACAAGAAAAGAAAAACACATAACCTTCAGATTAAATAATGAGTAATAGACAATACATACGTGCACACACACACACACACATATGTATTATTAAAATATATAAAAATGACACATAAAATAGCTATGCCTCTGGCCTCAAAGGATCAAATGTTGAAAGAATGCCAACTACCCTTCAGCTGATCTACAAATGCACTGGAGTATTTACTAACATACTAAATGCCAAGCAAACCAATGGGAGTGGGGCACAGAATAAGAATACAATTTTAAAAATGGTGTTTGGGGGCTCCTGGGTGGCTCAGTTGGTTAAACAACTGTCTTCAGCTCAGGTCATGATCTCAGAGACCCGGGATCTAGTCCCACATTGAGCTCTCTGCTCAGCGGGAAGCCTGCTTCTCCCTCTTTCACTCCCACTGCGTGTGTTCCCTCTCTGGCTGTGTTTCTCTCTGTCAAATAAATAAAATATTTAAAAATAATAATAAATAATAAATAAATAAATAAAAATGGAACATTGGTGAAAGTACTTGTAGAAAAGGAAATAAAATCACTTATCTACCTGATGTATAAACAAAATTAATTTCAAATGTACTAAAATTTAAGTCCAAAATAAATTACCAAAATATAATTGACCTACTTATATACTTATAAAACAGTTATTAAACACATGATCTTGAATAGACTTTTATTGTTTTAAAGGGCATAGTTTCTTATTTAAAAGTGGTGGAGTACAGATATTTGATATAAATTTACATAAAAGACAGGAGTTTTAGGGTGGCTCAGTCATTAAGCATCTGCCTTCTGCTCAGGCCATGATCCTGGAGTCCTTGGATTGAGTCCCGCATCAGACTCCCCGCTCTGCAGGAAGCCTGCTTCTCCCTCTCTCACTCCCCTTGCTTGTATTCCCTCTCTCCCTGTGTCTTTCTCTATCAAATAAATAAATACAATATTAAAAAGAAAAAAAGACAGGAGTTTTACTGCCTGTGTTATCCTCTAGAGTTTTAATGGTTTCCTATCACACTTAGGTGTTTAATCCATTTTGAATTTATTTTTGTTTATGGTGTAAGAAAGTGGTACAGTCTCATTCTTTTGTATGTTGCTATCCAATTCTCCCAACACCATTTTTTGAAGAGATTATCTTTTTCCCATTGGATATTCTTTTCAGCTTTGTCAAAAGTTAATTGACCATATAGAACTACCCTACAATTCAACAGTTGCACTACTAGGTATCTATTTACCCAAAAAATACAAAATATTGATCCAAAGAGATATACACATCCCAATGTTTATAGCAGCATTATCAGCAATAGCCAAATATGGAAAGAGCCCAAATGTCTTTCCACTGATGAATAGATAAAAAGATATATTTATATATATATATATTGTTATTTATGTTCATATATAACATATATGTTACATATGTATATATGTGAATATATATATATATTCACACACACATACACACACAATAGAATTATTTTTTTTTTAAGATTTTATTTTTATTTATTTATTTGACAGAGAGAGAGATCGCAGGTAGGCAGAGAGGCAGGCAGAGAAAGAGGAGGAAGCAGGCTCCCTGCTGAGCAGAGAGCCTGATGCAGGCTTCCATCCCAGGACCCTGAGATCATGACCTGAGCCAAAGGCAAAGGCTTTAACCCACTGAGCCACCTAGGTGCCCTACAATGGAATTATTGTTCAGCCATCAAAAAAAAAATGAAATCTTTGGTTTCCTGGATGGCTCAATTGTTAAAGTGTCTGCCTTTGTCTCAGTCATGATCCTGGAGTCCTGGAATCCAGCCCCACATCTAGCTCCCTGCTTGGTGTGAAGTCTCACTCCCTCTACTTGTGTTCCCTCTCTAGCTGTGTTTCTCTCTGCCAAATAAATAAATAAAATCTAAAAAAAAAAAAAAAAAGAATGAAATCTTGCCTTTTACAACAATGTGAATGGAACTAGAGAATAATGCTAAGCAAGATAAGCCAGTCAGAGCAAGCAAATACATATGATTTCATTCATATATGGAATTTAAGAAACAAAACAAGTGATCATAGGAGGATAAAAAAGAGATGCAAATGTAGAAACAGACACCTAACTGTAGGGAACAAACTGATGGTTATCAAAGGGGAGGTGAGTGAGAGGGATGGGTTAAATATGTAATGGGGATTAAGGAGTGCACTTGTGATGAGCACCATGTGTTGTATGCAAGAGTTGAAGAGCTAAATTGTATACCTTAAAATAATATACTGCATGTTTACTGGAATTTAAATAAAAGCTTGGGAAAAGGGCGCCTGGGTAGCTCAGTGCCTTAAAGCCTTTGCCTTTGGCTCAGGTCATGATCTCAGGGTCCTGGGATGGAAGCCCATATCTAGCTCTCTGCTCAGCAGGGAGCCTGCTTCCTCCTCTCTCTGCCTGCCTCTCTGCTTCCTTGTGATCTCTCTCTCTGTCAAATAAATAAATAAAATATAAAAAAAAAAACTTGGGGAAAAAAGTAATAGGACTGACTATATGAAAATGAACAAATTCCTTGTGTTTGTGGTACTACAAAATTAAATTACAAGTTTATAGGGGCGTCTAGTTGGCTCAGTCATTAAGCATCTGCCTTTGGCTCAGGTCATGATCCTTGAGTCCCAGGATCCAGCTGGAAATCGGGCTCCCTGCTCTGCAGGAAGCCTGCTCCTCCCTCTCTCACTGCCCCTGCTTATGTTCCCTCTCTAGCTGTGTTT